>MU106986.1:0-66018 GCA_012274485.2 Sinapis alba | reverse complement strand
AACTCCAGAGTTAAGCGTGCTTGAGCTGGAGTAGTCTAAGGATGGATGACCTATCAGGAAGTGATTCGCGATACCGTGTGAGTGAGGCCAAAGCACGGGGAAATGTCATGTGGTGATTGCAGGGTTAGTAAACAATGATTTCGAGCCTCGGAAAATTAACGGACCGACCGTTGGAACGGGATGGGGTCAACGGGCCGAGAGAGCCGGCGTGGGCGGCCCATTAGCTGTGGGTGGTCAGGGCGTTACAATAACTTTGAATGTTAGTTAGATCCTCATCGAACGAGAAGTCTCCAAATGTGTTTGGTGGAAGAGATGGCTCGTTTTGAAGCAAATCTTGATTCTTGCTGTTTCTCCCCATTGATTCTTGAATGTTAACGTTATCTCCAGTACTTGTCCCAGGCGAGAAACCTTGCAATTTTCTGATATCTTGGGCTGTCCAAGGCTCTGGAGCTCTTTCAAGATACTCGTCCATTGAAAATGACTCGAATACAGATTCTTGATGAAGCACTTGACCATAGGAAGCTTCACTTGCATGTGACGGTGGCACTTGGTTGCTCCTCGCCATCGTACTCAAATCTTGATTAGAGAAAGATTCACGTGCATGCGATGGTGGCCCTTGAATTGCATATGGAGATTGATGGTGCATTTGTTTGTTGACGTGATCGTCACGTAATAAGAGGAGGAGGCGAGAGTTGCTGACGATACGATATGTTGTGAGATGATAATGATCTAGAAGAAGTTCCACGCCTTTGAAGAAGAGCCTTTGCATGGAAACAGGGATACCTTGAGACTCCTCGATACCCTTTTTGATATCAAATAGTTTATTGCTGTCACTAAGATCAAAGGAGAACGTTGAACCAACCGGCCCAATCCTAGTGTCGACGAACAGTTTCATGAGCGAAAGAGAACAACTACGTGATGATAGTCTATCAATTAAATTCACGTTTATTAATAAGCACTCTTTTGTGGGGAAAAGTGTCAATTTCAACCCCAACAATTTCAGTCGTGCCAAATACAACCCGAACTAATGGATAGTGCCAAATACGACCTCAACTCAATAATAATTCAAAAAAACTACCCGAACTTTTTAAAACGTGCCTAAATCTACATTGACTCTAACAGAAGTTAGTCAACCGTTAATAAGATAATACGACGTCGTTTTGGCCTAACCTTTTTTTAAAAAATATGATTTTTCTGAGCTTCGAACCCGTACCGCAACTCTCATTTGACGGGTACATAAACCACTAGACTAAAGTAACATTATGGAAGATTATCACAAATTTACAATTATATAAACTACTATACTTCTTCTATCTTATAATTAAAACTTTAGTGATATTTGCTTATGATTTATATGAATACATTAACATATTTTTAATTATCATATATTTAATAAACTTATATCTTACTAAATTATAAATAATAAAATATTATTACTTATAAGAAATTATATATATATTTAAAACTTTGAAACTATTTATAAATTTTTATATAAAATTTTAAAAACTTTTAAACCTTGAATGTTAATTTTTATAAACTTATATAAATCAAAGTTTTAGAAATTTAAAAGTTTATAAATAGTTTCAGAAGCTTTATTTAAAAGTTTATAAAAAATTATAAATAGTTTCAAAGTTTTAAATATATAATTAATTTCATATAAGTATAATATTTTATTATTTATAATTTAGTAAGATATAAATTTATTAAATATATAATAATTAAAAACATGTTAATGTATTTATATAAATCATAAGCAAACATTACTAAAGTTTTAATTATAAGATGAAGAAGTATAGTAGTTTATATAATTTCAAATTTGTGATAATATTTCAAAATGTTATTTTAGTCTAGTGGTTTATGTACCCATCAAATGAGAGTTGAGATAAGGGTTCGAGGCTCAGAAAAATCATATGTTTTTAAAAAAAAGTTAGGCCAAAACGACGTCGTATTATCGTATTAACGGTTGACTAACTTCTGTTAGAGTCAATGTAGATTTATGCACGTTTTAAAAAGTTCAGGTAGTTTTTTTAAATTATTATTGAGTTGAGGTCGTATTTGACACTATCCATTAGTTCGGGCTGTATTTGGCACGACTGAAATTGTTGGGGTTGAAATTGACCCTTTTCCCCTCTTTTGTGCATGATTACATGCAATGGTTTGAAACGCAGCGTTTTCGTAGAGAAAAGATTAGATCCGACCCATCATCCAGGCCCGTGCCTTGCATAAGGCCATATGCTTTAGTCCACCATCTTTCTTTTAAAGGCCCTTTAAGAAATGTTTGATGTACTTTTTGCTCACTATTTCTAGAGACCGAGAGAGTTCTTAGAGCACCTCCAATGGGAGTCCTTAAGGAGGAGTCCTTACAGAAAAAATAATTAAATAATCAGTGAACCCCACCAAAACTTAAGGATTCGATCCTTAAAATCCTTATATAAGGATCGATCTTTGCACTATTTGAAAAAAAAATAATAATAATTAAAAATCAAAAAAAAAAAAAAATCACAACTAAGTGACCATGACAAATCAAACCCAAGTGGCGGTAGTTCCAAGCCGTAACCAATTTATTTTGATGTACTTTCTACCAACATATTAGAAGAAACCAAATACGATTCTACAGTATTGCCATTTGGTGTTGCAGGAGGAGAATTCCAATTTCTTAAGTGTTCTTCTAGGGAAATTTGAAAGGTGCATCCTCCATTAACACCACATAGACTCCAAATGTATAATCTAGCTTAGACCATCCGATAAAACATAGAACTAACAAGTCATTCTTCTTTCAGCTCATTTGAATAATTACATGTCATTTAGCATATCTAGAGAAAACTATGAAACATAAAATGCCAAACATTGAACAAAACAAAAGTACTATGAAGAAAGACTTAAAAGCTCTAAGGAAAGAAGAGACTGAACAGAGTCAAAGACCAAACGTTCGATGATCCATTCCCTATGTATGTCTGTCCTCGATAACAGGTCCGGGGAAAATCTCAATGGTATCACCGTTAGCTACTCGGTTCATGTTAAAGGACTTATCATCGTCCAACACTCTCTCATTGTGCAGAAGGAAATACCCTTCTGCAGGCAGGTTAAACTGATACTCAAGGTCTCTCTTCAGCTCTTCAACGTTATCAGCCGCATTCACCTCCAACAGAAACTTTCTCCCAGGTTTATCATACTGCGTCATGGTTAGCATCAGCTTCTGCGGCTGTGGAGACTTCTCTGTCTGAAACATGACTTGACTGCTGCTCTCTTCTGTTGAGTTTGACTGTACTATAGAATGCTCTGTCTGAAACACTTGGTTCTCATTGGCGATAGCTTCTGTTGCACTCGCAGGCCAGTGACTTAGAATGTCAGTGAAATCCTCACCGAGTGACCAGTCACCGAAAGTGTAAGACGGAAGAGATGGCTCCCTCTGAACCAAATCTTGATTCTTCTTGTTTCTCATCAATGATTCTTGAATCTTGAAGTTGTCTCCAAAGGTTGTCTCAGGCCAAAAACCTTGCTTCAGACTGATATCTTGAGGCATCTCTGGAAACAGACCGTCGTTGCTCACATGATGTGACGGTGGGACTTGACCCATGGAAGGGACGAGCCCTTGGATTGCATATGGAGATTGATGCTGCATTTGATTGTTGACTTGATCATCACGTAACCAGAGGAGGAGGCGAGAGTTGTTGACGATACAATATACTCTGAGCTGGTAATGATCTACAAGAAGTTCCAAGCCATTGAAGTAAAGGGTTTGCATGGAAACAGGGATACCTTGAGAGTTCTCGAAACTCCTTTTGATATCAAACACCATATTATGAGGATCAAGATCAAAGGAGAAAGTTGAGCCAAACATAGTATCCACGAACACCTTCATAACTGTATGGAACAAAACATGATGGAAAGGATTATNAAAATGTCAAGAAATCTTTGAAATTTTAAAAAGGTTTTCTTCTTAAATTTGATATCAAAGGCAAATGGCAAAGAATTAAGTTGCCTTGCTAGTGTGCCGAGCGCGACAAAGAGTGAGCAGCAAAGGAAGCTTTGATAAAATGTCAAGAAATCTTTGAAATTTTAAAAAGGTTTTCTTCTTAAATTTGATATCAAAGGCAAATGGCAAAGAATTAAGTTGCCTTGCTAGTGTGCCGAGCGCGACAAAGAGTGAGCAGCAAAGGAAGCTTTGATAAAATGTCAAGAAATCTTTGAAATTTTAAAAAGGTTTTCTTCTTAAATTTGATATCAAAGGCAAATGGCAAAGAATTAAGTTGCCTTGCTAGTGTGCCGAGCGCGACAAAGAGTGAGCAGCAAAGGAAGCTTTGATAAAATGTCAAGAAATCTTTGAAATTTTAAAAAGGTTTTCTTCTTAAATTTGATATCAAAGGCAAATGGCAAAGAATTAAGTTGCCTTGCTAGTGTGCCGAGCGCGACAAAGAGTGAGCAGCAAAGGAAGCTTTGATAAAATGTCAAGAAATCTTTGAAATTTTAAAAAGGTTTTCTTCTTAAATTTGATATCAAAGGCAAATGGCAAAGAATTAAGTTGCCTTGCTAGTGTGCCGAGCGCGACAAAGAGTGAGCAGCAAAGGAAGCTTTGATAAAATGTCAAGAAATCTTTGAAATTTTAAAAAGGTTTTCTTCTTAAATTTGATATCAAAGGCAAATGGCAAAGAATTAAGTTGCCTTGCTAGTGTGCCGAGCGCGACAAAGAGTGAGCAGCAAAGGAAGCTTTGATAAAATGTCAAGAAATCTTTGAAATTTTAAAAAGGTTTTCTTCTTAAATTTGATATCAAAGGCAAATGGCAAAGAATTAAGTTGCCTTGCTAGTGTGCCGAGCGCGACAAAGAGTGAGCAGCAAAGGAAGCTTTGATAAAATGTCAAGAAATCTTTGAAATTTTAAAAAGGTTTTCTTCTTAAATTTGATATCAAAGGCAAATGGCAAAGAATTAAGTTGCCTTGCTAGTGTGCCGAGCGCGACAAAGAGTGAGCAGCAAAGGAAGCTTTGATAAAATGTCAAGAAATCTTTGAAATTTTAAAAAGGTTTTCTTCTTAAATTTGATATCAAAGGCAAATGGCAAAGAATTAAGTTGCCTTGCTAGTGTGCCGAGCGCGACAAAGAGTGAGCAGCAAAGGAAGCTTTGATAAAATGTCAAGAAATCTTTGAAATTTTAAAAAGGTTTTCTTCTTAAATTTGATATCAAAGGCAAATGGCAAAGAATTAAGTTGCCTTGCTAGTGTGCCGAGCGCGACAAAGAGTGAGCAGCAAAGGAAGCTTTGATAAAATGTCAAGAAATCTTTGAAATTTTAAAAAGGTTTTCTTCTTAAATTTGATATCAAAGGCAAATGGCAAAGAATTAAGTTGCCTTGCTAGTGTGCCGAGCGCGACAAAGAGTGAGCAGCAAAGGAAGCTTTGATAAAATGTCAAGAAATCTTTGAAATTTTAAAAAGGTTTTCTTCTTAAATTTGATATCAAAGGCAAATGGCAAAGAATTAAGTTGCCTTGCTAGTGTGCCGAGCGCGACAAAGAGTGAGCAGCAAAGGAAGCTTTGATAAAATGTCAAGAAATCTTTGAAATTTTAAAAAGGTTTTCTTCTTAAATTTGATATCAAAGGCAAATGGCAAAGAATTAAGTTGCCTTGCTAGTGTGCCGAGCGCGACAAAGAGTGAGCAGCAAAGGAAGCTTTGATAAAATGTCAAGAAATCTTTGAAATTTTAAAAAGGTTTTCTTCTTAAATTTGATATCAAAGGCAAATGGCAAAGAATTAAGTTGCCTTGCTAGTGTGCCGAGCGCGACAAAGAGTGAGCAGCAAAGGAAGCTTTGATAAAATGTCAAGAAATCTTTGAAATTTTAAAAAGGTTTTCTTCTTAAATTTGATATCAAAGGCAAATGGCAAAGAATTAAGTTGCCTTGCTAGTGTGCCGAGCGCGACAAAGAGTGAGCAGCAAAGGAAGCTTTGATAAAATGTCAAGAAATCTTTGAAATTTTAAAAAGGTTTTCTTCTTAAATTTGATATCAAAGGCAAATGGCAAAGAATTAAGTTGCCTTGCTAGTGTGCCGAGCGCGACAAAGAGTGAGCAGCAAAGGAAGCTTTGATAAAATGTCAAGAAATCTTTGAAATTTTAAAAAGGTTTTCTTCTTAAATTTGATATCAAAGGCAAATGGCAAAGAATTAAGTTGCCTTGCTAGTGTGCCGAGCGCGACAAAGAGTGAGCAGCAAAGGAAGCTTTGATAAAATGTCAAGAAATCTTTGAAATTTTAAAAAGGTTTTCTTCTTAAATTTGATATCAAAGGCAAATGGCAAAGAATTAAGTTGCCTTGCTAGTGTGCCGAGCGCGACAAAGAGTGAGCAGCAAAGGAAGCTTTGATAAAATGTCAAGAAATCTTTGAAATTTTAAAAAGGTTTTCTTCTTAAATTTGATATCAAAGGCAAATGGCAAAGAATTAAGTTGCCTTGCTAGTGTGCCGAGCGCGACAAAGAGTGAGCAGCAAAGGAAGCTTTGATAAAATGTCAAGAAATCTTTGAAATTTTAAAAAGGTTTTCTTCTTAAATTTGATATCAAAGGCAAATGGCAAAGAATTAAGTTGCCTTGCTAGTGTGCCGAGCGCGACAAAGAGTGAGCAGCAAAGGAAGCTTTGATAAAATGTCAAGAAATCTTTTAAATTTTAAAAAGGTTTTCTTCTTAAATTTGATATCAAGACATTGTCACATCCCTTAACATATACTCCCTCTGTTTCTAAAAGATACATGTTTTAAAATTTTCACACTTATTAAGAAAAACATGAAATTGTGGTTACCAATGCATTGTTTTTCTGAATGAACTATTCCCCATAACTTTTAACCAATAGAATTTTTATAAATACAATTATATTTCTTGAAATTTACAATTTGTCATTAATTAATGTATTGAAAACATAAAAAATGTATCTTTTTGAAACGAAGTTTTTTTCCAGAACTTAGATATTTTAGAAACGGAGGGAGTATGTGATCAGCATTGGAAATATATATATATATATATATATATGGTCTTATAAGCCTACTCTAAAATCAAATATAACTAGAAACTATTTACCAAATTCTAGAATCTAAAACGTTTTTAGATGAATGCTTATTAATTCTTGATCTTGATGTCTAGGTACCATAGAAAAAAAATGCATCATTGTTCTTGTTGTAATACTTGACAACTTTGGAGAAGATCTGGGCCGAGATGTTAGAGCATGATTAACCCGGAGTTCTTAGGATGAGGTTCTTAGCGTAATTTAAGAACCGGTTATTAACTTAACAAAGAAAAAGTTAAGAACCGGTTCTTAAACAAGATATTTAAGAACCGGTTCTTAACTTTTTCTTTGTTAAGTTAAGAACCGGTTCTTAAATTACGATAAGAACCTTACCCTAAGAACCCTGGATTGATCATGGTCTTAGAAATAAACACAGCCTTATTGTCACATTCCCTTTGGATTGGAGCGCTGCTGCCTTTTCAATCTCAAAGTGCTCATCCTCTTTGACCAACAAGACAAAGATTTTGAATAACATTGAAATTCATCTCCCTGTATATGTTTGAANACTTTTTCTTTGTTAAGTTAAGAACCGGTTCTTAAATTACGATAAGAACCTTACCCTAAGAACCCTGGATTGATCATGGTCTTAGAAATAAACACAGCCTTATTGTCACATTCCCTTTGGATTGGAGCGCTGCTGCCTTTTCAATCTCAAAGTGCTCATCCTCTTTGACCAACAAGACAAAGATTTTGAATAACATTGAAATTCATCTCCCTGTATATGTTTGAATTTTCATATCATCTAATAGAAGAAGAAGAAGAGAGAGAGAGAGATGATATGGACTTGCATGTAGATGCAATAAGTATACCTCGTTTATGGATCATACAAAAGGTGATTGGTAGAGTTATTGATTTGTATATACACAACTGGAAACCTAATAATTGGTCAACTTATGCACATGCATGTTCTATCAAAAAAACTCATCAAACTAAGGAGGAAGTCAAGACTCGATCCATTACTCACTGTGTTGCCTTTCAATTGCTTGGAAACCTTTGATAATGTGATATTTGATTTTCTTTGAAGAAGGCAATAATCTTCAAGAAAAAAAAAAATTAAAGCTATATAGAGGAGATTGGTTAAAGATAGTTTTTTAGTTTTTTTTTTTTTAACACTGAACGTTTATTTTGTTGTACATGTGATTCTACTAAACACTTAACTCTGTATTTTGTTTTGTTTGATATGATCTGCTCTTTACCTTCTGTCCACAATATGATTTTACAGTATTGCTACAGTATTGCCATATCTAAAGTGTTCTTCTAGCAAAGTTTTGAAGGTGCATCCTCCATTAACACCACATAGACACCAAATATCTTATTTAGCTTAGACCATCCGATCAAACACAGAACTTGAAGCATTCGAAAACAATAACAACAAGTCTTTCTTCATTCAGCTCATATTATAGTAGTTACATGTCTTTTAGCATATTTGCAGAAAACTAAGAAACCTAAAATGCCAAACGTTGAGCAAAGCAAAAGTACTATGAACAGAGTCAAAGACCAAATGTTGGATCCATTCCATATGGATAAAAGTCCTCGATAGCAGGCTTGGGAATAATCTCAATGGTATCACCGTTAGCTACTCGGTTCATGTTAAAGGACTTTGCATCGTCCAACACTCCCTCTTTGTTCATAAAGAAATACCCTTCTGCAGGCAGATCTAACTGATAGTTCTGTTGAATATTCTCTAGCTGTTTCCTCAGCTCTTCAACATTATCGCTCGCATTCACTTCAACCACAAAGTCACGCCCAGGTTTATCATACTGAGTCATGATTACTCTCAGCTTCTGCGGTAGTGGAGACTTCTCGCTTTGAAACAAATCTTGATTCTTGTTAGCACTCCCAGACGATTCTTGAATGTTAAAGTTGTCTCCCGTTGTCCCTGAAGGCCAGATACCTTGCATTTTCAATGTATCTTGAGCTGTCCAAGGCTCTGGAACTCTTTGGCGAAACTCATCCATTGAAAATGTCTCGAGTATAGATTCTTGGGGTTGATGAATCACTTGACCGACGTCGTTTCTCACATGCTGATCTTGATTATAGAAAGCTTCACTTGCATGGGACAGTGGCACTTGGTTGCTCCTCGGCATCATACGCAAATCTTGATTAAAGAAAGCGTTACTTGCATGGCACGGTACTGGCACTTGGTTGCTCCTCGCCATCGTACTTGCATGTGAAGGTGGCAGTACTTGACCGTAGTTGCTACTCGCCATGGAAGGGACGAAGCCTTGAATAGCATATGGAGATTGATGGAGCATTTGAGTGTTGACGTGATCATCACGTAACTCGAGGAGGAGGCGAGAGTTATTGACGATATGATATGATGTGATCTTATAATGATCTAGAAAAAGTTCCACGCCTTTGAAGAAGAGCTTTTGTGAGGAAACAGGGATACCTTGAGACTCCTCGATACCCTTTTTGATATCAAACACTTTCTTGTAACGATCGAGATCGAAGGTGAACGTTGCTCCAAACTTAGTGTCCACGAACACCCTCATAACTGAATGATGAGCAAGAAAGATAGAGCCAAGAGCGGGAGAGAGAGAACGTACGTGGAGCCAAGAGCGGGAGAGAGAGAACGTACGTGATGATAATCTGACATGAGAGTTTGATATATATATCAATTAATTTCACGTATAAGATGGTTACGTGTCACTTAAGTTAAAGAATCTTAACCGCCAAAAAACTAAATTGATCCAGCGGTTAATAATAACAATTCTTATGTGTACGAATACAACATGCAATGTTTGAAACGCAGCGTTTTTTGCTTTAAAGAAATGTTTTAGCAGTGCATGAGTGATTTCTAGCTTGTTAGAGCATAAACATCCCTAGGATCCCATTAAGTTTCTTAAGTACACTTTAATGAATTTTTAATTAATAAATGTTAGCTAAGGATCTTAGTTAAGAGTCACCTAATTTTTAACCTACAATGGTAGTTTCTTAATTTGGGTTTCTTAGTTTTTTTTTATGAAAGATAAAATTTATTTATTTAATAAAACATATTAAAAGATAACATTTTAAACAAAAAATTTTAAATTAAAACATAAAAACAAAGATTAATTAAAAACGAGAAAATTTTGAAAGCAACATCCGAGCTCAGTTGTTGTCTTCATGACGTCCAAATTTACGCCATATATGTTCAACCAAATCATCTTTCAGGTGTTGATGCATTTCTCTATCACGAATTCTAGTTCGAACACCTATCATATTGGCGATATTTGAAGGGATATCTGTAGAATACGTGAAATCGACATGTGAAGTTTCGATGTCTTCTCCGTGTTGGAATTCTGAAACATCAAAATGAGTGTATCCATTTCGTTCATCTTCTACTATCATATTATGGAGTATGATTAAAACTTTCACCATCTATTCCCTCAAAAGTGTTATGTTTCACCATTTATTCCCTCAAAAGTGTTATGAGAAAAAGATGCCATATATGTTTTGATTGTATTTTGTGAATAATTTTTGTGATCAAGGAAAAGGAAAGAATGAGAGATGATGATGAGAAAGAATGTTTTGCAAAAGAGATGCTTTGTGACTTATATAGGAAACGAGTTGATTACAGACTTGTGACTTCTCTTGCTGCTTATACAATCATAACATAAGGACAAAAGAGATGATTACAAACTCATGATTTCATTTGCTGCTTATACAAACATAATAAGGACAAAAGAGATGGACACTCGTGACTTATACATACATAACACACAACATAAGGACACTTGTGACTTATACAAATATAATAAGGACAAAGGAGATGGACACTCGTGACTTATACAAACACATCTTCTCACTTGCTTCATATAATCTTGTGGCTTCCTTCTCTTACTGTATATCACATCTCCCTGCACACGGAAAATAAGACATAAACATTTACGCAATATGAAACAACATACGGAAACTTGTTTTAATAATAAAACAACATACAAAAACTCGCACAAGAATCATTGAAACATTAAACATTGAAACACTGAAACATTGAAACATTGATACATGAAACATGAAACACAT
Organism: Sinapis alba; assembly: GCA_012274485.2. Taxonomy (NCBI): domain Eukaryota; kingdom Viridiplantae; phylum Streptophyta; class Magnoliopsida; order Brassicales; family Brassicaceae; genus Sinapis; species Sinapis alba. The sequence continues at coordinate 54,974 of MU106986.1, read as the reverse complement.
ACAAAAAGAACACATAAACATTAGAGGAAAAACAGAACACATACGAAAGACACATAATTAACAACACAAGCAACTTCAATACATACCTAAAACGATTTTAATATAGTGTTAGGGAAGGGAACTAACCGCTGCTATCAAACGATTCGTTGTCCATCACGAAGCTTTGATCCCCAATTTTTCAAAGAGTAGCTTCGGAGATGAAGATAGAATCATAGAATCAACAACAAGCCCACATCGTTTCTGTTGCGTGAGAACCGAGAGAGTCGTCTTCGTCAGTGCATGCTCTAGATCGGTCTTCCGCCGGAGAGCTCGAGAGAAGACAGCGGAGCCGCGGTGAGGACAGCGAGAGTCGTCTTCCTCCGTGCATGCTGTCGATCGGTCATCTGACGGAGAACTCGAGAGAAGACAGAGGCGACGCGGTGAGGACAGCTACAGTCGTCTTCCGTGGTGGGTTCCGATCCTTCGACGGCCGGAGCAGACGGAGGAGACGTCGACTACACCGACAGAGTCGTCGCCTTTCTTCGTTTCGTCCTTCTCTCCTCTGTCGAACAAAAGAAAGAGGAAACCAAACGGTTCAAAAGCAAAGAAAGTGAAAAAATAATTAAAAAAAAAATATGTATTAAATATAGGGTTGACACGTGTTTTAAGGACCACCCAAAAAATCGGTTGCCAAATCCCTCAATTAAGGATCGGTAATACGTGATTTCCTTTTTTCTGATTTAATTAAATGAGCAATTATCTTTAAGAAACCCTTTAAGTTCAGCGATAAACGTGGTCTTAGAGCACCCTTAACGCGATTGCTTAAGGGGGTGCTTAGGCACAAAAAAAAAAAAAAAAAAAAAAGGAAGGAAGAAGAAAGAAGAGCCGGCGCTTCTTTAGGCACGATAGGCAACGGTGCTTGTCCTGTTGCGCGGGCCCCACTAACACGTGGAGGCCCGCGATTGGTCAGTTTTAATTTTTTTTTTTTTAATTCAAGAAAAGGAAAAAAAAAAAAATTAAGCACCCCTCCTTTTTTAATTAGGGTTGAGGGTGCTCTTAGAACATGATTAAAAGGGTTGCTTATGGAATGCTTAGGAAGGATGTTTAGGAAAAAATAATTTAATAGTAGGTGGGTGTCACCAAAAAAAAGTTTAAACATCCCTTGTGGGATACTAGGGTTAAAAATGCTCTTATTACGAGAAGTGGAAGAGTTCTACTACTCCATCTTTTTCATAATAAGTGTCATTTTAAGTTTATGTACACATATTAAGAAAACATTTAATTTTGCATATTTCTTATATAAAAGCATTGTTTCCCATACACTTAACCATATTTTAACCAATAGAAAATTAAATTGAAAAATAAAATTCATAAATTTTGCATTGAAATGCAAAAACGACACTTATTTTGTAACAAAAAAAAATTCTCTAAAACGACACTTAATATGAAACGGAGGAAGTACTATTTTGGTGTACGTTTTCTTTATTTTTATTTTTTAGTGTACTTTCTATTAACATATTTGGCTTTTTCGTGTTTTTTAATGTATTCCACTTATTTGAGAAGCAAAATTGAAAACTTTCCGCATTCTGGTTCAGAGAACTTTTATGAAACTTGGAAGCGTTTCAAAAAATACACCATGGATTGTCTACATCATGGGTACACTGATCTGAACTTGCTGAATATCTTCTACATTGAAGTGGATGAAAGGCTCCGTTTGAGAGGAATCAAATCCATCTAACCCACCAGAATACAATGTTTCTCATAGTTATTTTCGACATCAAACGACACTATAATGATTTAAGTAATTATTGGACCATAATTAAACTTTAACCAATTAAACTTTGAACTTTATTTGCCACCAAAAAACCGATGAATAACAATATGATGTGATAAAAATAGATGATGTAAAGAGATAATTAGATAAATAGTGCTGACATGAAATTAAAAATTTATTAAAATTAACAAGTTTTAATTAAAATATTTTTAAAATTAACAAGTTTTAATTAAAATATTTTTAAAATTAAGGAATATTATAAAGTTAAAAAACTATAACCATAAAGTAAAATGTTTTTAAAAAAATTAAAAGCTACAAAATTAACAAAAAAACATAATTTTATTTTTAGAAAAAAATAAGATGTCATTTTATAAAATCTCAAAGATATATATATATATATATATATATATATATATATATATATAACATAACAAAATTATAACTTACAATCATAACAAGAATCAAAAATACAAAATAATTGATTAGATATGTAAATATAATAAATAAATATTATTATAGTTTAAAATAAAAGGACTGCATCAGTGAATTAAAATCAGCAAAAAGAAAGTATATCAGTTGTACGCGACCAATCCATGCTAGTTTGTCTTATTAAATTATTAATTTTGGCTTATTTTGTAGTTTTTTTTAACACACTCCTACTTAATAAATATTGTTTTGTAACTTTCTAAAATTTTGTCATTTTATATAGTATTTTAATAGAATTTTTTATTTTAGATGAATTATTAATTCAAAGTCATTGCTATTTATCTAGTCATCTTTTCACATCATCCATTTTGACACATCATACTATCACTGCCACGTCATTAGTTTTTGGTGGGAAATGAAGTTTAAGGTTTGGTATGTTAAACTTGTTCATTTATAGATTGGAAATACTAGTGAAAAAAGGTTTAAAGATTTAAAGTTCATGTAAGTGTCACTCTGAAGGTTTAAAATACGATTTGCCCATATATATAGTGTAATAACTATCGATTTATCTACTTTTTACATATTTATATATTCTACATGCTCTCTCAAGATTGAGGGAGTTGTCAAAATCCTATCTTTGTTGAGAGTTCCTGAAAATGTTGGTGAGCCAATGGTTTGGAGAGAGCATCAACAAATTGATCTCGGGGAGACATGAGAGACGCAGAGAGCACTCGAGTTGACATTGTCACAAATGAAGTGAAAGGCTACTTCTAGATGCTTCATCTGTGAGTGTAATATATGATTAGCACAGAGATAAGTTTCTCCGACATTATCACAATATACCGTAGGGGTTTGAGGTAGTTTCATGCCTAATTTTTTCAAGAGAGAGCAGATCCAGCATAGCTCAATTGCTATGTTGGCAACTGACCTATGCTCAACTTCAGTGGAAGACCGAACAACCCATTTTTGTTCCTTTGAAAATGTTGGGATTGTAAAATCCTATGTCCAACTCTTTATTGTCCAATTAGTACGATATTGTCCACTTTGGGCCTAAGAGGCTGGCCCGCATGGTTTTACTTTTGGGCTCCTTCCCAAAAGGCCTCGTTCTAATTAGAGTTGGACATCTCTTTATATATTAGACACTTCTTGTCTAAACTTCCGATGTGGGACTTAGATTGACATCTCACATTCTCCCCCTCAAACTAAGAACCACATTCATCTCGTGTCTCACAACTGACTTCCAGAATCTTTTTGACTTGATCTCTGCCACATACCTCCCATTCATCTCTCGAAGGGTCCCATTCATATCTCGAAAGGGTATTTTGGTCTTCTTACAAATTTCTCGTCAACCGCTCTGATACCAATTGTTGGGATTGTAAAATCCTATGTCCAACTCTTTATTGTCCAATTAGTACGATATTGTCCACTTTGGGCCTAAGAGGCTGGCCCGCATGGTTTTACTTTTGGGCTCCTTCCCAAAAGGCTTCGTTCTAATTAGAGTTGGACATCTCTTTATATATTAGACACTTCTTGTCTAAACTTCCGATGTGGGACTTAGATTGACATCTTACAGAAAACCAGGCAATTGGTGTCTGAGCGAGATAGATGTTGTGGGTGTTTATCAGAACAGATCAAGCTATCTATCAATCGATTTGAAAATAGCACGTTCATCTCACTTTTAGACAGGAAGTCATATGTATCTCTAGCCCAGTCAGCCCAGTCAAGGTGCGTCTCGGTGAAGGTAGAGGCCATGAGTTGACGTTCCAGCAAGGTAGTGTAGGACTCTTTTGGCTGCTTGCCAATGCATATCCATTGGAAAATGCATGAACTGCGACAAACGATTTACAACATGTGCAATATCCGGTCTTGTAAAAGATCATCGAGAGTAGAACCAGAACGCAATGACAACTTTGGAGAGGAAGCCATTGGAGTGGAAACTGGTTCCCCGTCCATCATGTGTGTCCGGGTAAGCAAGTCAAGAATGTACTTTCTTTGCATGAGGTGGAGACCGGACTGTGTTCTTGTTGCTTCGACACCAAGAAAGTATGTGAGGTATGTTGGTTCCTTAAGTGAGAAATGTCTATAGATAGAGAAGCAATGAACTCCGTCACACCAGTTATGTATTGCTGCCAGTCACAAGAATTATCGTCTACGTAAAACAGACAGTTACTTATTAATTAAATATAATAGGATTTTGTTTGGGAGGATGAAAAAAATGGAGAAGCGATAGAACTTGCGTTTAGTAAAAAAGGAAAACCCAAGCCCGAGAGAACTTTGCGTTTTGTTCTTTGCTCATTATTTATGTATGTTCTGATGTCATTTTAACAAGTTGTTCTTCTTGTTACAAAAAAAAGAAAAAAAGAAAAAAGAGAAATTGTACTCTTTTTATTTTATTTTTGCAAAAATAGTTTTTAAACATATAATGATCAAAATATTTTATTAAAGAGGTAAATATACACTTATAACTTTATGGTTAACTAATATAGATTTAAAGTTTAGAGTTAATAGATGATTTTTTAGGGTAGAATTTCAAATATTAAAAAATAAAAAATAAATATTAAATTTTTTAAAATAAAAATATTATTTTAATTATTATTTTTTAAAAAGCTAGTTTTGTGATAAAAGTTTTAAAAACTATATTTGTGAGAGTTGTTAAGAAAAAAACATGTTGTTCTTCTTCACTCAAACTGAAGGCCCAATAATAGTTTAAGTACTACTAAAATGGGCTTATCCGAGTCGGGTCGGGTCTAAAAGAAACCGGGGCGGGCATTTCAAGAGAAACCCTCAGGCTACTAAAACCCCATCTCGCCTGTTAGCCGATTTATCTTTCTCTCTCTCTATCTCTCTGTGGCTCAAAGCCATTTCTCTTTTGCGTAGAAGTCAAAATGGCCTCCGCTGCTCTTCGAAACCCTACCTCCAAGCGTCTACTTCCCTTCTCCACTCAGATCTACTCACGCTGCGGTGGTTCCATCTCTTCATCTTCCTCGATCTCTCACTCAATCGGAGGAGGAGATGATCTCTCCCCTTCAAGCTTCGGAGCTTCCCTGTGGAGATCCATGGCCACCTTTACAAGAAAGTGAGTTCCTTTTCTCGATATGGAGAACTTGAGTGTATTCATACCGAACTGTCCTCTGTTTTGTAATAATGTCTTCTTGTTGCAGTAAACCTCATGTGAATGTCGGAACGATTGGTCATGTAGATCACGGGAAGACCACTTTGACTGCTGCAATCACAAAGGTCTCTCCTTTATTCATTTTTTTTCTCGTCAGTTTGATATTAACGATCTTTACTTATTGTTTAGGTTCTTGCTGAAGAGGGCAAAGCTAAAGCTATTGCCTTTGATGAAATTGATAAAGCTCCTGAGGAGAAGAAGAGAGGAATCACTATTGCCACGGTCTGTCTGTGTTTATTTATCTTCTTTTCTCTCTGTTTTCATATATTGAATGCAGTATCTTTACTTGGTGTTACTTGGTTGTGTAGGCTCACGTGGAGTATGAGACTGCAAAACGTCACTATGCTCATGTTGATTGCCCTGGGCACGCTGATTATGTTAAGGTAAGACGCCAACATTTCTTTGTAATCCATTTAGGTGGGTTCCTTGGCATGTTACATTCTAACGCTGCTATGTTACATGTTATGCATTTTTGAAACTAGTAACTCTGATTAAGTGATCATGGCTTTGAAGTATAGTTACTAGAAAGGTTCTTATCTAAGAGTGTATATTAATCTTATTATATGTGAGCTGTTTAATGGAGTAACATGCATTAGTATTTGAGTTTCATTAGTTATTCTTTCATAACCGCTTGAGCTTCATTGCTTCCTTCATTTGCTAACTTTCAGAATATGATTACTGGAGCTGCACAAATGGATGGTGGGATTCTTGTGGTTTCAGGTCCAGATGGACCCATGCCTCAGACCAAGGAACATATTCTACTTGCTCGTCAGGTTCGCATCATTTCAATCTGAAACACTTGAAGCTACTCAAAAAGCGTTAAATATTAATTTTGTGATGTTCAACAGGTTGGTGTTCCATCACTTGTGTGCTTCCTGAACAAAGTTGATGTGGTGGATGATCCAGAGTTGTTGGAGCTTGTAGAGATGGAACTACGTGGTTTGTATATGTCACATAATTTATTTATTCGGCATATGAAGTCATGTTCAAGCATCTGACATCAACTTTTGTCTTGATCCAGAACTTCTCAGCTTCTACAAGTTTCCTGGGGATGATATCCCCATCATCCGGGGATCTGCTCTGTGTGCACTTCAGGGCACTAACGATGAAATTGGAAGGCAGGCTATTTTAAAGCTGATGGATGCTGTTGATGAGTACATACCTGACCCTGTTCGTGTGCTCGACAAACCTTTCTTGATGCCAATTGAAGATGTTTTCTCAATCCAAGTATATACTAAATCTCCACCCTTGTCGTTTTTTGTTACAATAAAAATCAGTTCTGATAGTTTTTTTTTCTTAAAAGGGACGTGGAACTGTTGCAACCGGTCGTATTGAACAAGGAGTCATCAAAGTGGGTGAAGAAGTTGAGATATTGGGTTTAAAAGACGTGAGTGTTGCGTTTATTCAGCCAAAGTGATGATTACTGAAGGCTATTAAATTAGGATTTTTTTGATTTGATTTCCAGGGACCTCCAATGAAATCAACTGTAACTGGGGTCGAGATGTTCAAGAAGATTCTGGATAATGGACAGGTAAAGGACCTTAGATACTACAAAGACAAGTTCTGAGGCATGTATGATTAACTAAAACCTTGGCTTCCATTATGTTAGGCTGGTGATAATGTTGGACTTCTTCTGCGTGGGCTAAAGAGAGAAGACATTCAGCGTGGAATGGTAAGCTTAAGCATCTTTATTATGATAGCAAAAACAACTTCACTGATGCTTTTCTCTCTCTCTCTCTCTTTGTGTATGGTTGCTTATTATAAGGTGATTGCTAAGCCTGGTTCATGCAAGACATACAAGAAGTTTGAAGCAGAGATCTACGTGCTCACTAAAGACGAAGGTGGACGTCACACTGCTTTTTTATCGAACTACAGGCCTCAGTTTTACTTGAGGACTGCAGATATCACTGGAAGAGTAGAATTACCAGAAGAGGTGAAGATGGTTATGCCTGGTGACAATGTCACTGCAGTTTTCGAGCTTATCATGCCTGTTCCACTTGAAATAGGTCAACGATATTTTAGTCACTCAACTCTCCCTTTTTGTGATTCAACAATTTTCACTTTCTGACTTGCTAACATTTTGGGAAACAGGTCAAAGATTTGCCCTGAGGGAAGGCGGAAGAACAGTTGGAGCTGGTGTTGTATCAAAAGTGATGACTTGAAGAGTTCTCAAAAGGCACATCCTTAGGTTTCTCTAGGTCAATGATGTGATTTTTCTTCTTTTGGTTTCGCTGCTTTGAGATTTCAACTATATCAAATAACACAGAGAAACATAATTTAAGTTTCCAACTCTTGATTTGTTGCTTCCTACTCTGTGAAAAAACTATAAAAGAGCCACTTCCAATTCTCACTTTCTGCATCTTGCATTATGATTTTGAATTATTCCAAATCTTTCCAATGTATTCATGCAAAAAAATCAATGATGAGACATGCATGTTCATCAAATCAATGGAAGAGATTCGTACAAAACATTACTTCTCTCTGCAAAATTCTCTACCTCTTTAGGTTCTACAACACTATAATCTTCACAGTTATATGATCAGTGCCATACACGTTTTTGTCATTTAGAAACGACCTTTTAAGCTTTCCATTGAGATTTTGAATGAATTCAAATCTTCACAGTTGTAAGCTCAGTACCAAACAAAATTGATTTTGAATGAACCCAAATCTTGCTAGTATATTCATGCAAAACAATCAACCACTGTTCCAAACATTATTTCTCTCTGCAAAATTCTTAGACCTCTTATCTTAGGTTCTACAACACACAATAACATCTTCACATTTATATGCTCAAGCACCAAACAAGTTTTAGTCATTTACAAACGACCTTTTAAGCTTTCCATTGAGTAGTAAAATCAAGATTCTGAAACCTTTCACCGCTGAGTCCTCAACATGCAAACCTAAGTGCAAACACAGCGAGTACAGTGGCAGCTCTGAAGTAAACCTCTTTGATACTCCTCTCCACATTGTTCATGATCTCATCACCCTTCAAACTTGAGCTTGGCTTGTTTGCTTTCCTATTGACATGAACAATCACCTCCCTCAGTCTATTCACAGCCCAAGACAGTATTACCAAACTGAAACCAAGTCCAGTGTCGAAAAACTTGTTTGCGCAAAAGGGTACACGCCTTGAAGCAATGCTACAGACCACAGAGAAGAGCACAGCCATTCCGGTTCCAGCGGCGGTGATAGAGAACTGAGTAAGAAGCTCTGAGAGCTCTCCGCATGATCTCTGTAAAGTGAGAACCGTCGTTTGTTTGTCTTGATGATCATTGCCAATCATTAAAGAGAGAAGGCTCTCGTAAGCGTGGAGATGGTTTCTTTTGTAGAGGTCTCTTTCTTTAGCTTTCCGCTTTGTGTTTTGTTTCTTTGGTGAAGGCTTGAGACTGGTTTTCTCAGGACTGTTGGAATCAAAAGAAACCATGAGAACACTAACTACACAAAACATAAAAAGATATAAGAACTTACCTCTTCAAAGGTGCTAATACTGTAACCGGTGTTAAGACTTCACTGCCAAACCTGCTTGAGTGAGACAGAAAAAGCCTTTTAACACCAAGAGATGAAACACACACAAAAGGAAGTTTAAACTGTGTGATGATGTATTACCTCTGGAAGTGTGGGATAAGTGGTGAGAGCTGTCTCCATTTAGTTGATTCTCTCAACAAACTGAACTCAGAAGCGACTGAAAGTATATCATTCAGCTCAGCATTGCTACTTGAGGAGAACAGAAGGTGACCATTCGGTTTCAGAGAGAACTCTGGATTATCCATCATATCCCTAACGAGATCCAAAACCGGTTTCTCTAATTCTTGATTCAAGTAAAGAACAGAGGAAGCACCATGTGGAAGCAGCTGAGAACTTGATTTCATAGCCTCTAGCTCCATCAATTCAGATAGCATAGACATATCGAACCCTCTTTCCTTGAATTCCTCTGACCGAGAGAGAAGAAACTCCATCACTTTCTCTTGTCTCGCGTACTTCTCAGCGATTCCAAAGCTCAGAACCAGAGATTCTGGTGCTTTGTCTGAATCAACCATAACAAAGGAAAGTTTATGTAAATAGCGGAAACTGAACACAGGAAAATCTATTAACCAAGTTGATAAATACTAGAAGAAAATGAGCTTACCTTTACCATGAACGTCCATGAGCAGAGGTCTCATCATGGCGGAGTCAAGCTCCACGAATTGGCTAGACCTGTTTAATGAAGAAACCGGTTTCCATGGTTCCAAGTGCTCTGGATTAAGTTTGAAGGAGCTAGCAGGTATGATCTCTTGTTTTGCTCCAGGGTTCATCAGATAAGACCGGTTACTCTGCATCATTAATTCATTGACAATGAACATAATTAAACAAGAGGCAGTCAAATCCAACAAGATGCTAAGTAAACATGAACCAGATAAACTAAATCAATCAAGCTGCCAAATCCAACAAGATACAGACCCAGATAAAGTGAATCATTCAATCTATCAAACCCATCAAGACAGCAACGTTACACAAAACCAGATAAACTGAATCATTTAAGCTGTTAGATCCAACAAGATATGATGAAAGACACCAACTTCACACGAACCCAGATAAAATTAATCTTTGAAGCTGCCAAAACCAACAAGATATAGCTGAAAGAGACCAACTTTAAACCAACCCAGATAAATTCAATCATTCAAGATGTAAAATCCAACAAGATATAGCACAAAAAGAGACCAACTTTACACAAACCCAGATAAACGGAATCATTCAAACTGTCATATCCAACAAGATATAGCTGAAAGACACCAACTTTACACAAACCCATAGAAATAGAATCATTCAAGCTCTCAAATCCAATAAGATATAGATGAAAGACACCAACTTTACATAAACCCAGATAAACTGAACCCTTCAAACTGTCATATCCAACAATATATAGATGAAAGACACCAACTTTACACAAACCCAGATAAACGGAATCATTCAAACTCTCATATCCAACAAGATATAGCTGAAAGACACCAACTTTACATGAACCCAGATAAACTTAATCATTCAAGCTATCAAATCCAATAAGATACAGATGAAAGGACACAAACTTTACACGAACCCATATAAATTGAATCATCAAAGCTTACAAGAGACCAACTTTAGACGAACCCAGATAAACTGAAGCAATAAATCAATTAGTTACCTTGAGGATTTCGAGGTTACTGAGCTCATGAGGAAGGCCAAGCCCACCAGGTATTGAATAGCCATGAGAGGTCATGAAGCAAAACTTCATCATTTTTTCTGGTTTGATGAAGAGAAACCAAAATTCAATTCCTTTGGAAGAAAACTCTGTTCCTCTCTTTCTCTTAATTCGTCAAAAATCCATGGGGCGGGAGAAAAGAAATAAGCAAAAGCTTATCGCTACGACTCACCTAAGCCGCAGAAACGAGATTTAAGAATCTTCTCGATTTTTGGCTGTGAGAGAAGAAGACAGGTTGAATTTAGATTTTTTTGCGGCTTACATTTGTTCAACTAAAAGACAAATTATACATAACCAGCTAATTAATTATTTATGTCGACCACGAAACACAAGAAAAACTTTAGTTTTGTCATCATAAATATATTTTTTAGAGGGCAATTCTCTTAAATAGCCCTTTTTAAGTTTTTGTCACAAAAATAGCCCTAAAAAAATAAAATAACCAAAATAGACTTTTTTTTTTTTTGAAATTTTGATTTTTTTTAATTTTTTTTTTGAAATTTGAAACGCTAACCCCAAACCCACTCATTAACTCTAAACCCTAAAGTGCAAATTAGTTAACCCTAGGGGTATAAATATATATAAATGATTTTTTTAGCTTCTAAAAAAAACATTTTGGTCATTTTCTTCCTTAAAAACTATTTTTGTGACAAAGAAACTAAAAGGGGATATCCAAGGGAATTTCTCTTTTTTAAATGCATTTAATTTTGGTAAAATATAATAAATGAAAGAAAATAAATTAAAAATAATAATTAAATAATTATTGAATTTTTAAAGCGATTAATACTTATAATTAGTTTTTAAATTTACTAAATTTAAATATTAATCTATATAATAATGTTTTAAATATTTTTTTCAAACGTAAAAAAAAATTCAATGTAAAATTTACTAATTTTTTATGTTATATAATTATATTTTTAATTTATTATATTATTAATTAAGCATAAATAATTAATGATATTTTTATTCTGAAAATTTAACAATTAAATATATATTTTTAGTTTGTGTTCAGTCATAAAACGTCAACTAATTAAAAGTGTAGAAAGTATAGGTTTGTCAAATTTTCTTAAAAATGCACTAATACTTTGGTTCACCTTTTGACTACCTAATTAAAGGTTTTGTAACTTAATTGTAGGCAAAGTTAGAATCTTTGATAAAGCTGGCTACTATTAGTACACAACAAGCAAAGGTCTTAGAGAGTTTTAGTTAATGTACGAAACAAACAATTACATATCCAAAGGACCAAACTTCCTAAAACATATCATCAAACAAAATGTTAACTGTTACAATAGCAACAAGAGACACACAACATGAGCTCGTTACATTGACCCAGGAGAGTCACTTTGCTTGTTGGCTACAGGAGTGTTCGTAGTGCTACTAGCTTCTGAGTTGTATCTGGTCGTTGCTTGAGAAGTCCTCCTAGTTGGTACAAGAGGATTGCTCTCTTCCTCATCTACTACTCGTGGTCGGTCAAGGTCCTTGCCTTTGAAAACTGGATGCACGTAAGCGTCTCTCAGATATTCCTTGAGGTTTAGGTTCGGTTCAGTAGCTTTTTCTAGTGTATCCTTCACCATTGCTTCCTGTTAATACAAAAAAACTCAGTTGAAACAGTTTCAGGTATTGTCTCAAGAGCTTTAACTCATCACCTGTAAGGGGAATTTTGAGAAGGCTGATTCAAACCGTCCTGCACAGTATCTGTAAAACCAGATGGTTAAGATAGGCTGAGGGAGAAGCAGGACTGTTACTTTAGCCAGTTTCTTTGTACTAAGCAAACCCATCATCAGAAGCTGTGATATTATTAAACATATGGTCAATCTTCTATGCACGTCTGGCCAGTATCTTGCACCACTCTCATACTTCTGATCATATACATTTATAACCTTGCAGTAGTAGATAAAGAGAGTTAAGAACATAGTTTCATGCACATTTTAATAACAATGCACTCTACTCTAGCTTTTAAGGTACCTGATGCCGGAAAACAACATAGGAGAAAGCGAAGAAGACTATGATGAAGGGAAGAAGGATGGGAGCAACAGCAGCATATACAAGGCCTAGCAAGAAGTAGAACTGAATCCGAGGCTCAGATGTTGCAAAGTCAAGATGACCTGGATCCATTGCTTGCTGTCTGTCTTGTTCAGTCTTGACCAAGAAAGCGTTTTTCAGATGAAATACAACTAATGGAACTAGTCTGAGTATCTCAGCTGCAATACCAGCCCAACCATCAACCATGATGTATGTGATGAAGAATGTAGCTTTCATTGGGATTGAAACACCAACTGTTTTAGGAATCCTGAAAGTAAAACGAGAAAAAGGTAGACATCAATGTCAATGTTTAATGTAGGCCTGGAGATTTTGTCTGAACCGAACCAGCCGAAACAAACCAAATTTTTCTTTCGGTTATGGTTTTGAGTTCAGTGGAATTTTGAAAATGATTCGGTTTGGTTATCGATTTAAGAAAAATAAAATAAATACCCGAAATGACTAAACTAACCGAAAATAATCAAATTTAACCTAACTAAACTAATTTAACCGAAAATATCTGAGTTTTTAAGAAAATGATACTGAAATCTAACCCAAACAAAAAACTGTTATTTTTGGAAATAAATTAAAAACCGAAACTATCTGAAAACCGAAAGTAACTGTTTTTTTTTGGTTTACTCCGGTGGGATTGTGACCGAATCGAAAATACCCAACCCGAATAAACCGAATCCCCAGGGCTAGTTTTATGCGTTACAACTCATGAACATTTCCATGTACTTACTCTGTTGGTGGTTGCTCAAGGAAAGATTTAAGCTGCTGAAACGCTGTTCCTGTAATGATGCTTCCAAGAAAGACATTGACTATAATAAACCAGAAGTACTTCTCTGCGGATCTTCTGTCTAAATAAGAAAGTGATGTATATCCTTCAATCTGAGACATAGTCATCAGTAATGTTGGAAGTATGATAAGAAAAATCTTTAAGGCTATTCCTGGAAGGAACCCTTGGATCACAGACTTTACAGTCTTCCTGCAAAATGAACAAAATGGTGAATAGAATACATAAAAAAAGGTACTAAGAAGTAGATAAATGAATGACTTACATTTCTATAAGGGGCTTCAAGAAAGGGAGAACTTTTTGGATCCCTTCAAGATTGGCAAGAGACTGAACAAACGCTATAGGTATCATGAAGCAGAAGATGAGAAAGAAGAGTGCAATGGTTGTGAGCAGTCTTCTTATTGAGAGCTCAACATATGGAATAGCAAGATTATCCCAGAACACATCTCTTGGTTCAGGAGCCCATTCAGTCAACCATATTGTTGGGTTATGACATTGCTGTGTTTGAGCACAAACAGCTGTTCCCCACCGTGATTTGAAAGAAACAAATGCTGCTGGAACTATAGCCATTGGATCGTTCATGATCTTTTCTCTTTCTACAGCCTCCTGTGTATTGTTAACATACACAAATCCACACCTGATAAGCTTATGATAAACATGAAAATGTTTTTAAATGTAAGTGTACATACTTGCTCAGCTAGATTCTGGAGCTTTGAAGTGTAGAAGTCAATTGCATCTACTGTAGTTCCCCAAAAGCCTCCATAACCTGTCTATATAATAAACTAAATAACTAAAGAAGATTGTAAGATGATCTCAGTGGAAACAGTTAGAGAGTACCTTTGTTGTTGGTCTACTTGATGGCTTCCTCTCATATTTATTCTCATAGTAAGTCACCCAATTTTGCATAGCTTTTCTCTGTACGACTAGTTTTGCAAGTTCATTTGCATTGTACACTACCTAAGAGCATCAAACGAGAACATGCATGACATAGTTTCTTTGACCTCTGTGTCAAGCAATGAATTACAAAATGTTCATAAACAAACATACCTGATGACAGAGATAATGATCTGGATGATTTACACAGAAGAAGTGCTCAACATGCTCGTTAACTGATTCATCAGGATCTGGAGGAACATTTCTCACAAGTACCTTCAAAAACACAAATGCCAATACTCAAAGAACAAATAGGAGTAGCAAAAAGCATACACAGAGCCATCATTCCATTCAACGATGTATTGAGTATCAGTGAAGTTGGCAAGGAGAATATATAGAAGTAACTAACTTTCCATACAGCAGGACAGGAAGCTCAAGAAGATAAGAATAACTCACTGTGAGTTGATCAGGACGACGAGTTTCAGATGCTAGATGTCTCAGTCTCATAGTAGCCACAGTCTTGTATTCCATATATAACGTGTAACAAGCCCACATTGTGAACACGTATGTCATGCTCAAATGTGCCCAAAACCTGGAACCAAGAAACTTCCAGCCATCTTAGATGATAAAAAGGCACAAAAACTATGCTAATACTTCGAAATCAAATCCATTTTTTATGTGAATATATGTTAATGAACAGTCCACCAGATATATAACAAGATGGTAACACATGTGGAGATATGTATCTAATACCTCGGTGAACCTGGTGGAACATTTGATATTGACAACTTATCCACATTACTAAATGTCAAGTCATCGATCTTATCTAATGTCTCTCCTGTCCAATTAACAGGAACCAATACTCCAAAAGCAAATACTGTTATAGGGACAAACATTTTCAACCTGCATTTCAACAAAAGAACAAAAAAGATTAATAGGTTTGACTAATTTCAAATATTTTTGAATTCTAGTTCAGGTTGTACCGGAATCCAAAAATATCTAGCTCTTTCGAGTATTTTTTATAACATTTTGCATCGGATTTCAGTTTTTTCTATTTATATTCGGTTCAGGTTTAGTTAAAAACTAGTATTGGAAATCGGGTCAACCCGCGACCCGCGGGTTGATGAGTATTTTTTTTAAAAAAAAAAAATTGACCCGCTTGACCCGCAAAACAAATTTATCCAACCTGTACCCTCCCCGCCAAAACCCGCGGGAATCCGCTTGACCCGCGGGTTAATTAAATAATAATAAAATTATTTTTTAAATATTTTTAATAAAAAAATATTTTTTTATTTTTTATATATATTTTTTATAAAAATTAAAATAGTTTTCTTAAAAATAATATTAACGATTTTTATTATTTTTCTTTTTAAAAAGTATACTTTTTACAAAAAAAAAAAATTTGACGGGTTCGCGGGTACCCGCATTTTTATTTGGGTTGACCCGCACCGCCACGCTAAAAAAAATCTCAACCCGCATCCACCCCGCGACCCGCGAAAATCTAAATTACTCGACCCGCACCCGCCCCGCGACGGATTAAACGGGACGGGTCCCGCGGATTGACTCAAAAATTCTCAGCTCTATTAAAAACGCCTAAGCCTAGCAAATACAATGCAGCTAAGAAACCAAAGGAGCATCTAAAACATTTTTCATACCTCAATAGAAAGTGTTCTGTAATAAAAAAAATAAGGGAAAGAACAGATACTAGTTACGTACCCAAGAAGGTAGATGCGGATATAAACAGCAGAGTCAAGCCCAGCATGTTCAATAAGCTCAGGCTCAGGCATTCTAAGAGCTGCAGGCATCCAGTTAAGAAACTTAACATAAGTAGTCCAGTCTAAGTTAACAAATCTGTTCATGACTCCTCTTGAACGTGTGGGGCTTCCTCGTATCCCTTTGAGATACCATTTAGGGAAGTAGACTCTGTCGTTAACAGGTTGAAGCCTAAGCATAGCAAACGCAAAGAGGAAAGCAAATGCAGACATGAGGTTTATAGCTGCAGAGAAACCAATGTCTTGTAATGAAGCCATCTCTTAAGGTAAGATCAAGAAAACCAAAAAGGTTAATAAGTCTTTATGTTTTTGGGTATCAAGAGATTGGGATTTAACCAAAAAAAGGGAGAAACTTGGTGATTAGGGTATGTTTTTCTGAGAGATTTTCCCGAGAAAATCGAATGGGAGAAAGGGAAAAAAAAAAGTTGGCGTTTGGTGGGGAGAAAGAGTGTTAGAAAATGTATTCCCGGGAGAAGAGGAGAAGACGGGGAGAGAAATGCGCGTTGAAGATGTTTAGGTTTGAAGATTTGTGTGGACCTCTCATCTTTGCTGAATCAACCAACGGTCTCGAGGAAGATGATGATGACGTGGCGGGGGATCAAGACAGTACAACAGAACATTCTCATTTGTTCTGTCTCCTTCTCCAACTAAATGCTTCATCTCCGATCATCCCTCCCTCCCAGGATAAAAAATTATGAAAAAAAGCCAAAACGGTGTCGTTCCAGAGAACTAATAATACAGTGAAATATCATAGAAAATTCTGCTAGGTTAAATCCCTGAATAATGAAAAAAATGTCTGAGAATTTCTCATAACTAATTTCATACCTCAACTGAGAATAAAGAAGGCAATTAACGCAAGTATATTTACATAATGTTGAGAGATTCATTCTACATGTACGGTATATATATTTCAACATTACATCATGAATGATGTATTAACAATACTCGTATAACAAATCAAATCTCATTATCTCATATAGATATTTTTAGTCTTTATTAAAATAGACTATATTAAAAATAGGGCAATTCTCTTAAATATCATTTTTAAGTTTTTGTCACAAAAATAGCTTTAGAAAAATAAAATGACCAAAATAGTTTTTTTTTTAATTCAATTTTTTTTTTTTTTTTGAAATTTGAAACCATATCCCCAAACCCACCCTTTAACTCTAAACCCTAAAGTCTAAATTAGTTAACCCTAGGGATATAAATGCATATAAATAAATTTTTTAGCTTTTAAAAAAAACATTTTGGTCATTTTCTTCTTTAAGAACTATTTTTGTGAAAAACAAACTAAAATAGACTATCTAAGGGAATTTCTCTTAAAAATATCGCACATGGTGAGTTACGCACGCTCTCATGAACAAAATAGCTGGTTTTAACTGTGGGCTTTAATTATGTGGTTGAGACACAAGCCGATATAAACTTTACATATACTCCCTCTGTTTCAAAATGTTACATGTTTAAGGTTTTTCACACATATTAATAAAACATATTAAATCTTAGCATTAAATGTATAATTTTTTATGATTGACTATTTCCCATAATTTTTAACCAATCAAAATTCAATAAACACAATTAATTTTCTTAAAGTTTACAATTTATCATTATTACATACTAAAAATTGCATTGAAAAAGTAAAAAATATAATTTTTTGAAACAAATTTTTTTCTCAGAAAATGGATTATTTAGAAACGGAGGGAGTATTACTCAATAATTATAGTTAAGGGCCAAGAAGTTAGCATTAGTATTATACCTTGTCTACATATTCTAGAATGTGACAAAAGTATAAAGCACAAACTAGCCTAGGGATGGGTATATGCGCGGGAGCAAGACAAGTCGAAGTAATTAACGGCCAATGGAATAAGTGAAAGAAGTGAGAAGGGCAATTCTCTTAAATAACCTTTTTAAGTTTTTGTCACAAAAATAGTCCTCAAAAAATAAAATGACCAAAATAGATTTTTTTTTTTGAAATTTTGAATTTTTTTTTTTTTTGAAATTTGAAACCCTAACCCCAAACCCATCCCTTAACTCTAAACCCTAAAGTCCAAATTAGTTAACCCTATGGGTATAAATACATATAAATGAATTTTTTAGCTTCTAAAAAAAACATTTTGGGCACTTTCTTCCTTAAAAACTATTTTTGTGACAAACAAACTAAAAGGAGTTATCTAAGGGAATTTCTCAAGTGAGAATGCGTCACTAGAAGAGCTATCATCATCATTTATTCCCATAATGATTATCATCATCATCATTAAGCAGTATGAATATTTCTTCGGTATGTATAAGTTGTGATGGCTTTGAAATGTCGTGGAGCATATGTGACGGATGTTGTTTACAAAGATATACACACGGCATGTTATGGCTACTAGTAAGATGATATGTATTACACAATGAAATTTATATGTATACAAGAAACATAAAAGGATAATTAGTCATAAAGTCATATCCATAAATTTTGAGATAAGTAAACAAATTTCAAGAAAATCCGTAATTTATACAAACTAGCAAGGCTTTGATTGTTGCTTTCAATCAAAAGTAACAAAAAATAAAATAAAAATAATGAATAAACTGTTCAACGAGAGAAAAAAGAAAACATGAATCAATACTAATGGTGCAGATTAGCTCAATGATCCAAGTTTTGCTCTATAAAGTAGAGAACAGACATATATTTCTGGTTAGTCTGATGATTTCACTCAAGGTCCTTGGAGTTAGACAGGAGCTAAATGTGTAGGATACTATGGCCTATGTGAACTATATAGACTAGCCAAACGTTTGGCCTTTCTTTTAGATACCAACAAATGTATGTCATTGTTATATTGATGGAGTTTGGAAATCTAAATTTAGGATCAGTTTAAATTAGTTTTGAATCAAATGACAAAAAAAACAGATAGACAAGAAGTAAACAAATGTAAAACAAGAACAATTTTTATATCCCACCTAAAACTGTGTTGTGGTACATTTTATGAAAGACCAGAGCAAACTACTGGATCCAAAAACAGAAGAACTTGTTAATTAAAAAAAAGCCATCAATCTTTTTCAAAGGTCATTGGAAGTTGTGAATTTTTTTAGCCGATGTTAAGGTGTTGGATAAAAGCATGGCTATGGTCATTGGTCCTACACCACCAGGAACTGCAAATTATAAACTTTAAACATTGATCATCAAATTTTAAACCCAACTATTAAACAAAAAAGCCTGGTTAATTTTTAATGAATGCAATTTCAGTTTTTATTTGATATTTTTAAAACAAGAATATGTTTTTTTATATTTTAAGTTATTTCATAATATTATATTTTTGATAAAATTATGTATATATGAAAATATCAGGATGAAGATTTTTAACAGAAAATAACAGGAATTATGCACAAGAAAAATTAAGGTATTATAGTCTTTCATAGTAAAGTGGAGAATAAACTTACAGTAAAACCCGAAATCCCTTTCACACTTAAAATTTACAGAAAAAATATCACATAATTCGGGGTTTTCAGTTTAAATATTGCGTAATTCAGGTTGTTCAAATAGAAATATCTGATAATTAAGATATTTTAAATATTTTAAATAAAAAATATTCGAATAACTTCTTGGGTAATTGGTTTATAAATTGTATTTTTAGGATATTTACTTATTTAATTAGAAACTAAATAAAATAATATTTTAGATATATAATTTGTATTTTAAAAATTTGGGTCCATATTTGGTTATTGGTTTGATTTGATTTTTTGGTTCCAGAGATATAGGATTTGTTTGGTTATTTATGAAATTCAGTTTTTTTTTTTTGTACTGTTCAGTTCCTCGGTTCTGGATATATGTGCTTAGATTTATACACTATCTTGTATAGAAATTTATATTAAGAGAATTTATTTAATTCCCTACAAAATCTAGTTTATATACTTAAAACTCACTTTTAATTATGCATGAGACTTATTATCTGAGATCCGGATTTGATCTGGGATCTGATCCGGATCCGCTTAAAAATTCCGGATATCCGGAGGGGTCGGAACTGGATCCGGATAGTAAAATGTTGAATCCGTCAAAATCGAATCTGGATCCAGATATCATGATTTTTAGTTCGGATATCCGAATCCATAAGTTTTATTCATAATTTTTTCAAAAATAGTAATATATATATAAACTAATTTTATATGTTATATTTTTATAATATTAAGAATAAATTTTGTAATAATATACTTAGAAATAATTAAAACATTATATAACTTTTATTTTAAAATTATTGTTAATATTCATATATATTTTAATATTAGTTTTATTTATTTTAATGATTCATAATCCGGATTTGGATATCCACCGGATATTATAATTTTTAAGAGGATATCCGAGAATCCCGAATCCAGATAAGGATAGTAAAATATAGAGGATAAGGATCTGAATATCTTAAAATACTCAATCCGTCATAGACCTACTTTTAATGTGCTTCTTTTTCAAACAAAAAATTTGACATGCATAAACAAAAGCATAATTAAAATGAACGGCAGAAACGATCTAAGGTCATAATCTAAAACATTTATAGCTGTAGAGTTGTGTCATTCATGTCAAATATATATATATTCCCAAGGAGAGAAAGTAGTATAAGCAAGGAGATTTACGAACTTTCTCATGTTTGTAACGACACAACTTGTGTCCAAAATCTCATATGATTCTGAACCCGCAGTTTTATTTACAAAAACAAAAGTAAATGTTCTAGCTTTGTTTGTCACTTTACATCAAGAGTAACAAAAAAAAAAGGAAAAAGGAATGTACAACGGGGTGAGGCTCCAAGAATTACTAAACAATGAAGAGGGTCAGACCATCATATCTGCTGAAAATGAGGTGAATGAGTGATAGCAAAGCTGAAAAAAATCCAGGTTTGATTAACAAGCTAATAAACCTCAGTTTGTGTTATTCATCTCAAGGTAATTACAACCATATTTATACACAAGATCATCCTTAATAATAGGAGATAACTACGACAACTATTAAAGTTATGTATATCTAAACTTCATGTTTATCCTTATCTAATACTCTCCCTCAAGATGGAGCGTGAAGATCTCGAACACCCATCTTGTCAAGAAGATAGATTAATTGTTGTCGTCCAAGAGACTTGGTAAGCACATCAGCTAGCTGTTCCATCGTACCAATATGATTTGTTGCTATGATCCCAGCTTTGATGTAGTCTCGTACAAAATGACAATCCACCTCCACATGCTTCGTTCTTTCATGAAACACCGGGTTGTTGGCAATATGAATAGCTGCTTTACTATCACATTGAAATGGAATAGGAAACCGTTGTCTGATACCCAATGAATCCATGACTCCAATCATCCACTTAAGTTCACTGCAAGTCATTGCCATGGCCCGATACTCAGCCTCTGCTGATGATCTTGAGACTGTCGGTTGCTTCTTTGTTTTCCAAGACACCAGAGAATTTCCCATCATGAGAATATAACCTGTAAGTGACTTCCTCGTCAGCGGACATGCTGTCCAGTTTGAGTCACTACACGCGGATAGAGATAGATCACTGTCGGAGCTTAATAAGATCCCTTGACCCGGAAGACCTTTCAAGTAACGAACCAGCCGAATCGCTGCATCCCAATGCTTTTGACGAGGCTGTTGAAGAAACTGAGCTAGAATGTGCACTGGATAATTCAACTCTGGTCGTGTAACAGCCAAGTAAACTAACCGTCCAACCAAACGTTGATACTTCGATGGCTCTGTGTAGAACGGCCCTTTGTCACGAGCAAGATTATGATACTGCTCCATAGGTGTATCCACTGGTTTCGAACCCAAAAGTCCACATTCTGCAACAATATCCAGAGCATATTTTCGTTGAGACAAGTAGATATCACCGTTATTTCTTAAAACCTCAACGCCCAAAAAATATCTTAAAGTACCCAAGTCCTTCATATGAAAACAACGATGCAAGTGCTCTTTAAACGTATTGATGAGTGTTGGATTATCTCCTCCAATTATCAAGTCATCGACATATACCAGCACAAACATTGTAGTCCCATTACGATGCAGAGTAAACAGAGAGTAGTCAAGTCGATTTTGTTTGAATCCAAACTCAAGTAAGGACTTCGATAGCTTAGCAAACCAGCACCGAGGGGCCTGCTTCAAGCCATACAACGCTTTATTTAACTTGCATACTTGATTTGGTGTTGATGAAGCAAAGCCAGGAAGTAACTTCATGTACACTTCTTCGTCAAGATCGCCATGAAGGAAGGCATTGTGCACATCCATTTGATGAAGATCCCAATTTCGAGCAGCTGACATGCCCAGTAAAATGCAAACAGTATTCATCTTGACTACTGGTGCAAAGGTCTCGTTATAGCCGACTCCTTCTTCTTGTTTATTACCACACGCAACTAGACGTGCTTTATACCTCTCTACTGTGCCGTCGGCGTTGAACTTGATTTTAAATATCCATTGACATCCGATTGCTTGTTTCCCTGGAGGTAAAGTAGTAACTGTCCATGTTCCATTGCTTTCAAGCGCATTTACCTCTCCAGACGCAGCATCTCTCCATCTTGTATCCTTCATGGCTTCTTTAAAAGACTTTGGTTCTGTATGAGATTCAACTTCTAGCAGAAATGCCTGTACGGGTGGAGCAAGCTTATCAAAAGACACATATTTATCCAGGGGATAGGTGCATTTACCTGAAGACGATGCATTAGGCAGGTGAGGAGCATGTGGGGGTTTTTCATTAACTTGAGCAGTATATGTAACGTAAGGACCCAAGAGAATCGATGGCTTCTTAGTTCTATGTCCTCTGCCTAATGTTTCAGATTCTGTCTCTTCAATCTGATTATGTTCTGTAGTATTAGTCTCTTCCTCGGTTGCATCAATGACTGGTGGAGTAGATTGAGTCTCCGAACCAGACCCGCTCGAGTCATTAGCTGGTGGAGTAGTCTCAGTGATTCTTTCAGAGTTTGAAACTCCCCCTGTTTCCAATACTGCAGTAATCGGTAATGGATCAAAATCATCATCAAATGTTGCAGGATGTGTTGTATGGTGCGCCGGTGCGAAATCAACACTAGCTGATGGAGTTTCTGTCACAGAAAAAGGAAATATATCCTCTTGAAAGGCGACATCACGAGATACAAATATACGTTCTGTTTCAAGATCGCAGACAACCCATCCTTTCTTCCCCATCGGATACCCCAGAAACACACACCGAGTGCTTCTTTCATCAAACTTATCCCGACCTCGAGATATTTTTCTTGCGTACCAAAGTGTTCCAAATACCCGCAGATGATCATAGGATGGTGATTGTCCATGTAGCATCTCATAGGGTGTCTTGTTCTGTAAAATTTGTGATGGTGTTCGGTTAATTAGATAGGTCGCAGCTAGTATGATCTCCCCCCCAGAATCGTTTTGGTAGTTGTCCTTGAAGTAGAAGTGCTCGAGCTACATTAAGAATGTGTCGATGTTTTCTCTCGACTCGACCATTCTGCTGTGGTGTCTCGACACACGAGGTCTGATGTATGATCCCTTGAGATGCAAAGTATTCTCTGAAACACAGAAACTCAGACCCATTATCACTACGGACGATCTTGATCTTCTTGTTGAATTGCCTATCAGTATACGCACAAAACGTTTGTAACGCTTGTGGTGCATCCTTATTTTCCAATAGTAGTATTGTCCAAACAGCTCTGGAGAAGTCATCAACTATAGTCAGAAAATATCTTGCTCCTGATGTAGATTGTTCATGATATGGTCCCCATAAGTCACAGTGAATCAAAGCAAAACAATCATCAACTTTATTAATGCTAACTGGAAACACATCTCGAGTTTGTTTAGCTCGATGACAGGTACCACAAGAAGTTTCTAAAACACCAATATTATTTGGAAAGCCAACAACTGAAGATAAAACTGAAAGAACAGCAGAAGATGGATGACCCATGCGTGCATGCCACAAATCCCGTGTCTGGTGTGATCCCACATGATTTGCTTGAGCCGCCACAGTCCCCATATATCGAAAAACCCCATTATGCTCTTCACCCGCACCAATCAAAGTCTTCGAGGCGAGGTCCTGTATTACACAAAACTTTTTAGTGAAGAGAACAAATCCAGCAATATCTTGAAGTAACTGAGACACATATATTAGAGTTGCTGAGAGATGCGGAGCATAGAAGACATGTCTCAGTATGAGACGTCCACCAAGATTCAGTTGCCCCTGTCTTGTGGCCCAAGTTATGTTCCCATTTGGCATAGTAATTGGACACGGAGATATAGAAATAACATCACTTAGGAGATTGATTTCTCGAGTCATGTGATGTGAGGCACCGAAGTCGATAATGATGTCATACCTACTGTCTTTGCCAAAAAATATGAGTTTTTCTTCCTTACCCATGAGTTTCTCATTGTTTGCCGCTTTTTGTGAGTTCACAAATTGAGACAGTGTATTCCATTGTTCTTGTGTGAGGTTTGGAATAACAGGTGTTTGAGCTGCAGATGCACCAGATGCATCAACATTGGTGTTGTATGCTCGAAACCCTGATCCACGACACCCTCGTCCCCTGCCTCCTTGTATATCAAGTCCTCTTCCTCTTCCTCCTTTGTTTGTTCCTCTACCAGTTGCAGGTTTTTCATTCTTGCCCCACCATTCTGGATATCCAATAATTTGAAAGCATTGACCAGCATCATGTCCTTGCTTTCCACAGTGTGAGCAAACAGAATTGTTGCGTGCAAATCGGACAGCTGCAGCTTGAGCATTCGTCACAGCTTGAGGAGATTGTGTTGTTGCAGACATACCAAGAACTGGTGTCTTTTCTTCATGTCGCATAACACTCAGATGATGTTCTTCCTGAATGATTTGCGAATACACAGATTCAAGATTGAGTTCAGTTTGTCTACTCAACATGTTTGACTGTGTGATGCCAAAACGTGAGCTGTCTAAGCCCATAAGAAATTGATGAACTCGTATCTTTTCTTCTTTCTTCTCATATTTGATCATTGATGTGCATTCCGGATCCCCGCAGCAGCAAGAGAATCCTTTGTCAAGATCAGCAAGATCATCCCACATGACCTTCAATCTCCCAAAATAAACTTCCACCTCATCTCCATTCTGTTTGCAAGATGCAATATCAGCATGAAGTTGATGAATCCGGGTATCATCACTTACTGAAAACCTTCGTTGAAGACTACTCCACATAACCTTTACACTGTCAACAAGAGATATGGACGGACGTAGCTTTGGCTCAACGCTGCTGTAAATCCATCCAATGATCATGGAATTCACCATATCCCATTTTTCTTCATCTTCAGGTTTGTTGACTGGTCTTTGAAGTGATCCATCAACAAAACATTGTTTTCGTTTTGTTCTAAGCGAATGAAGCATCAGTTTTGCCCATCGCTCGTAGTTAGCTCCATTCAGAAGAATGGGTGTCTGTGCATGTCCTGTATTGTCGGATGGATGGAGGTAATACAGGGAGACAAGCGAGTTTGTGTTGCCTCCAACAGTTCTTGGGTCAGTGATTGTAGACGATGATGTTGGAGACGCCATGATAGTCAATAATCAAAGTAATTCTCACCTTAACAATTTGTTAAAGATGGTTCGTTGATCTATTAGCTTGGAAAAAAAAATTATTTGTTTGGCTCTGATACCATAACAAGCTAATAAACCTCAGTTTGTATTATTTATCTCAAGGTAATTACAACCATATTTATACACAAGATCATCCTTAATAATAGGAGATAACTACGACAACTATTAAAGTTATGTATATCTAAACTTCATGTTTATCCTTATCTAATATTGATATATGAGTTTGGAGGTAATGTCGGTCCAGATTGATGTGGCTTTTGAAATGCCTCAAAAGAATAATATCCTCACAATTATAACTAAATCTTTACTGCATTTTTAATGTATAATCAACATATATATTATTAAAACTTAATTTGTTTTCAAAAGATAAAATACATGACATTATTTTTTTCTAGCAAAATCATTGATCAATGTTGAATAACCATGTTTCGTCAGCTTGTATTTCATCGACAATCCATTTTACTGATTCTTAATTCTACTGTAATAGCATTTTTTAATAAATTTAAGAACATAAATTGTATATTGTAGCAGTACATATGATAAAATCACGTTAAGATTTGAGAAATGTCTCAAAGAATATTAGAGCCTCACTTACGAATTACGATACTTTTTGTTCGAATTCACATTTTAGAAATTTCTACAGCAATTATAAATAGTTACAGAATAAATGAAGAAATAGAGAAAAGGTGGTACATGTAAGACTGGGAGAATCAAGAAGAATAATATCTCTTCCAAATAATTCAGGATGAAGATTTTAAAAGCAAATAACAGAATTACGCACAAGAAATATTAAGCTATTCTTGTTCCTCTTTTCACGTTATAATTTTGTCTGCAAAGTGGTTAATAAAACATAGAACGCAAAATCCATTTCACATCTCTTTAATTCTTAACACCAGTTTTATTTCTACAAAGAGATGACATTTAGAGTTCTATCTCTTTGTCAAAGATGTCCCAGCCATCTTCCAGGAGCCCCTTTCGTTCGTCCTCTTTTCCCTCGTTAACCGAAGCTTCTGGGCTCTTGTTGTTGCCTGAGGCTTCAGGTGTTTCATAAGATAGCTCAAGAGGCTTCTCAAGCAATAAGCTCTTCATGGATGATACAGAAGAAGCTAGCTTACAGCTTGTCTGGCTTGAGGTAATTGATTGGCTTAACGGCACACCGTTGTCAAATTTCTCTTTCAAGAGTCTGATGTCTTTACAGATCACATAGATTTCTCCTCTGTTCAAAGGAAGAATAAAGAGAGCAAAGATCATCAATAAGCAGACAATACTCACCATAAGACACTGAGCATTTACTTTACAGCAAAATATAACAGATTTCAGTTTAAAAGTTGCTAAAATGATCTTTCTGCTTTACAAGGGGATGAATGTTAACTTATTAGTGATGTGTAAGAGGACTTACTGTAAAGAATCAACTATCCGACCACGATCCATAAGGAACTCTCGCAGCTGCAGACACAGAACAAGATATGTTAACAAGTTGTGACTTCAAAAGCATTCGTTAGTGGCAGTAATCAAAGGGTACTGATGTTACCTTGGAGTTTTCCTCTGCCTCCTTCTGCAGAAGCTTTGATTCTTGGACAACTTTATCCATGATTGCTTCTTGTTCAGCAAGTGCCTTGCGTGCAGAACCTTCTTTCTCTTGGATTTCTTGCTCAGCAGCATTTTTAATCTCCAGAGCTGCCGCTAGTCTCATTTCGAGAACGCCACGCATCTGAGAGTAAGAAAAAAACATAACCAGCTAAATCATACAGTGTGAAACAGTAGAAGTCAAACAGTGCATCTTTAGACAAGGAAGATTAGAACAACATTAAGCGTGTGACTTGCACGGACCTCATCAAGAACAGAAAGAGACTTGTTTCGTTCTTCTGATAAGCTCAGCAAGCGGTTCTCAAGCTCATTTACTTCAGTGGCTAAAACTGACCTCTCCCCATAAACTTCTCCAGCATCCTGTGGAGATTAAAAATGATAAGTTCCCCACATATTAGCAAAGACGTATTAGAACATTATCAGTAAAACAAGTCACCATGTCATTTCCCCCCTTCGCATGTGCCAGAATCTTCTTCAGGTCCTCAACCTTTTTAAGGGTATCAAAGCCTCCTCTAGTAGCGTCTTCCTTCACATTTTCTGCATCCTTCTCTTGAAGCTCAACTTCTCTCATCAGATTCATAATCGATTCCATCACAATGAACAAGGTTCTCTACACAATTACAAAATACAAATAAAAAAGAAGTGACATTATATAATTTCGTGAAGGAAACACGCCAAAAACAGACTAGTTAGCAGCATACCTTGTTACTTTTGGCATCTTCAATGATCTGTTCGAGGTGATCAATCTTGCATCCCTGGGATGATCTGCTGCTAACAACAGAGCTAAACGCACCACCATCTTCAACTGCCAAGGAACCCTTCGAAGTCTCTTCCACGAGAACTGAGCCACTCAACTCTGCATCACTGTTTACGCCAGTGAGTGAATCACTTGAGGCCTCTCTCGCATCATCTGAACGCTTTGATGATTTCTGTGTGATTTCCGAATTGTCTACTGCAGGACAAACCAGCCTATCCCCAACATGTTTTAAAACTGCGCTTGTGCTTGACTCTGCTTGATTACCTGTAAAGTGAAAATCAATACCTTCCCAAACATCGCTAGTCAGTTTGGTTCCGGCCTTCGTGGAGGCAAGGGGAGCTGAGGAAACCACTCTAGACTCATCCGATCCGCTCAACCCGATCATTGTTTTGCTCTGAATGCCAAGATCACCATTTGCCAACTGGTTCTCAGTAGAAAGCAACTCAGTAACTGGGTCCCTTGTTTCATGGTCACCATCTAGAGCAAGGGGAATAGTCCCTGAAGAAGAAGCACCACCCGTCTCTGAACCAATTAACACACTTTTTGGTGTATCACGTCCTACTGCATTTACAACAGCCTTTTTAATCAGCACATATATCCTCATGCCTGATAATTGAAAAGAGAATTGTCCTAATCTAGGTGGAACAAGGTTACTCAAAACTTTCAAAATGTAAAAAAGAGTCCAGAGTAACAAAGCCAAAAGCGTTTACTATTAAAAGAACAAGTACCTTTGTTGTCTGAGAGTGTCTTATTCTCAGGTTGATCAGGGTAAAACTTGGGAACAATCTCAGAAATAACAACAGCTGCAGCAACATCAGCATCTTTAGGGTGCTCAATAGCTACTGCTTTTAAAATCCTCGCATCAATCTGTGCATTGTACAACTTAGCCTTTAATCACAGAATCAAAAGTTGGTTTAAAAAAAATGATTCACAATCTAAAAGAGATAAATAAAATGTTTTACCTGTGGGAATAACTCGATGAGAGATCGATAAACGATTTTGGAACCCATCAGAGAATTATGAGATCAATCTGCATAAAGTTTCTGTTTTTAGGATTTAACAACGAAACAATAATAATTAAAACCCTAATTTTTGAAGGAACCTATAAATATATATATATATATATATATATATATATATATATATATATTCGGATCTTTCTTGATAACAGAGGTTGAAACTACGAGCTGATGATGATCACAATTAGATCAAAAAGAACGAGTTTTTGAACAAGAATCCGAGAAAAAAGCAAAAGAGGAAGATGAAACGGACCTTCCCAGATTACGCGTTGATTTTGACAGAGCAAAAGGGAACGGAAAAGGCGCAATTCGGATTGAGTTTTTTCTTCTTTTTTTTCTTGAGAATTGTGAAAAAGAGTTATTATTATTATGGATTTGAGAAGAAGACCCAACCCAAGTATAGGATTTTGGAGGTAACTTAGGCGGCTAAGAAAGGGAGAGTGAGGGTAGTTTCGTCATTTTCCCGGAAACTGTTAAGGGTATTTTTGTCAAGTGCTGAATTAAGACCGACGTGAAGGCCCAGATTGATACGGGTTTCAGCCCATTTAACCATCAGAATTCGTATCGTAATTGACCATTGACCCGAATATATAAAAATATTAATTATATATACATATAATATAATTATATATATATTTTTATAATTTAAAAATTTATTAAAATTTTCTATAAATATTTGAAAAAACTAAATTATTATAAAATATTCGAATTATCCGAAAGTATCCAAAAATATCTAAATATTTTTATCCAAAATAACTAAAAATATTAAAAGTTTCATCTAAATCATTCTAATTATTTGATATTTTATACAAAATATTTGATATTTAATTTAAATTACCTGAACTATCCGAAATAATCGAACCGGAACATAATGAAAACCGAATTTTTCCGAATATTTTCGGGTTCCTAGTCTTACTATCCAAACCGAACCAAACCCAAAACTACCCGAATCAAATCCGAACAGAAAATAGTAAAGTAGTAAGTAGATTTTCTATCCCTTATCCAAACTACCCGATATCCGAATACCCGAATCAAAGCGATACCCGAAATGTCTATGCCTAATCTCAATGATGCCTCGTAATGTTTCAGAAACTGTTTCCACGTTTGGTCTTACTATACTGGGAAGATCTGTCTTTAGTTTAATGGTGACTTCAAAAGTCACGATTTACTTTGACATATAGACTGTTCTTTTCTTTTTTTTTTCTTTTTTTTTGCTAAATTGTATATATCATTAACTAAAATGAACATTTTGTCTATGTAGACTATGTTCTTTGATACAACATTACTTTGTTTTATCATAAGATTGAAATCCATATACCATAAGGTGGAGTAATTTATATTTTAACGTAAATATTTGATAGAGAAAATAGTACGATATATTTAGATTAAAAAAAAGTAGCATGGTTTTCACAAAAGAAAGCAGTTTTCAATACTTGTTCATATAATCTTATCCCGCGTGCGGATTTTATCCTAATTGAAATTGAATGGTGGTGACATATTTGCAATATTTTAAAAAGAAGAACTAAAGGAATGTCAAAAACAGTAAAAATTGTGTTGATGTTTGTTAAATTTTATAGTTTTTTCCATAAGATGAGAAAAAGGAGATTTAGATTCAAATACATTGACGAGTTTAGATTTTTTAGAGTCAATAATGGATTTCAAGAGGTTAACCACTGGGTTAGCTCTAATCCTATCGACCATTTTTAACCTTAACCATTTCTTTTGTAACAAAGCTTAAAAAGGGTTAGCTCTAATAAAATATATGGCTTAAATTTTGGCCAATTTATTTTGATTAGAGATTTTTTTTTGTATATATTAAATGAATTTCTATGTATATTTTTGTTTGAGTATATGTAAAATATTAATTATTTATTTGTTCATTTGCCAAAAGCTCCAGTCTGAGAGTATTTTATCGAATTGGACCACTCATCTAATCTTGATGGGAGCTAAGTGTTGAAGGCTACAGAACATGAAATGGACCGTTGGGGAGGAGGACGATTTTATTTCCTCTGTTACGTTTTCTTCATCAAGATGTTTTAGTTTTTATAATTTAGAAATAGTTCACTAACAAACTAATATGAATAATGTTTAATTTGGAAGTGTATTAGCTGAATTGGTTATTAAGTAACTGAAAATTGTTTTTAGTTACATTGAAATGATAAAAAATTTATTTATATGTACTTTATTTTCTTTAAATTTAAGTACGTTTATTTTTTGGACTAAAAGTACGTTTGTTTCTTAATTTTTTTTTGTCTTTTAACGTTTTGATTATTTAAGTTTAGTTTTATTTTTCTCTTTGTTGTGTATTTTTATATATTCATCTTATGGTATGAGGGAAGGTACATATGATTTCACATACTAGTTCAAACTCTAGTTTTTCGTTTTAATGTGTTTAGACTATGAATTTCTATGGAATATGTAAGTTATATTATGTCACAAAAAATATCTAACAAGATATTTATGATTGATATAATATATTTGTGATTCCATATATGTATATTTTTTTATCTTGTCATATGTTTTTTTGGCTTATATTTGGAGTAATGAGAATATATTCCATATTTTTAATTTTATTTGGCTAAGTTAGGCCTCTGTTGTTACAGTCCCAACTCTGTTTGCCATGGAATGATAGAACTGGAAGAAAGAAGATGGCATGGATTGTGTGGAACAAGCTTGCTCAACCAAAAGAGAAGGGGTCTCGGGCAGAGCCGGTCCTGAGATTCCGGGGGACCTATTCAAAAAAAATATTTTTATTTAAAATTAATAATAATATTTTATAGTGAAAACTTAGTTAAAATTATATTTATCTTATATATTTGAAAAATTCTCTAGGATAACTTTTTAGTTTATTTTCACAAAATAGCATTCAAGAAAGAAAATGACCAAAATATTTCATTAAATAAGTAAATAAATATTTTATCCATATGGTTAACTAATCTAGACTTAGAGTTTAGAGTTAAGGGGTGAAATTTTAGGGATGAGTTTCAATTTTTTTTTAAAAAAATATTAAAAATGAGCTATTTAAGAGAATAAAAAACTGATATGTTTTTATAGTAGTTTTAGTTTCAGACTTTTATTTAAATAAAAAAAGTATTAGTTTCAGACTTTCTGTTACTCTAAAACTAATATGTTTTTATGGTAGTTTTTTCATTTTAAATTATAATAAACCAAATTTTTATATTTTCTATTAAATTTATGCATAAAAAGTATATTGTACATTTGCATTATATATAACTATATGAACCCATATATATACAAACCAATAATTTTTGTAAGAAAAACATTTTTTTTTTTGTAAATTGGGGCCGCCCTAGTCAAATGTTTCATAATCATATGCTCAAGCCCGGCTCTGGTCTCGGGCTCCGAGATTTCCAAAGCTTCAATGATGCATTCTTAGGCAAACTCAGTTGGAAAATTATCAATAACCCGCAATGCCTCGTGAGTCAAGTTCTTCGCGGAAAGTATTGCACAGAGAGAACATACTTAAGGTTCAGAGCAGATAGTCGGAATCCCACGGCTGGAAAGGTATCTTAATAGGTCGCGATCTAAAAATGGAGAATTCAGGATGGCTTGTGGGAAATGGTATCTCTATTGACTTATGGCAGGACCCATGGATCAGTTTAAAACATCAGGAAAGACTAATGGGTCCACCAACAGAACAATCCTGCAATCTGAAAGTATCTAGTCTCTTCATGACAGACTCTACCGATTGGGACATGAGAAAAATCAAAGAAATTTGTCCATTTGCAGAGGAACAAATTCTAAAGATCAAAGCAAACAGGTCGGGGGCTCCGGACAAGCTTTGCTGGCTGGGGATGAAAAGTGGAGAATACTCAACCAAATCAGAGTACCATGCTGCGTTTGAAGCTTCAAATGTAGTGGAGAACTTGCAAATTTCGGGAAACTGGAACCAAGAAGTCTGGAACTTGCGGACAGCCCCGAAGGTTAAGATGCTAATCTGGAAATCTTTGCCAGGTGCTCTTCCTGTGGGAACAAGATTGGAAGACTGAGTCGATAAACGTTTACAGAAATGAAAAAAAAAAAATTATGAAAGCCAACATGACATACTCTCGAAAATTTTCTAACAGAAGAGATAGACATTATTATTTAATAGGAGTCCAAACAGCTCATATTTCCGAACATAGATTTTTTCATAAAATAAAATAAATTCATTTAGCAAATGTGGGCAAATAGTAAGACGCAAACAAAACAGAAACTAAAGAACTTTAAAAGATGGTATACGAGAATTTAAATCATCCTTCAGTTTTGGGGATCAAAGCATGTCCATTATCTTGTGTTACTTTTGACCTCTTCACTTTGGTTCTTTTCAGGCTGAACTAGCTATAGTTGGTGAGGAAGAGTACTTGGTCGTAGTAACAACTTTAAACTCTATCTTCACTTTCAAAGTGTCTTCGTTGTCCAAATATAACTTTCGAAGATTAGCTAAAGATACGAAGTGATCATAACCGTACCCCGCTCCTGCTATTTCGAACCACCAGCTAACTGCAATATAAAAAAAAATGTTTGTGCAATTGGTTATATAAATTTAAGCTTGTATTAATTTACTAAAACTCATAAATAAGAATGTAATTTGTAGTGTTTTACTACATACGATTTCGAGTCAAGTGATTGGATCCACGTGGGTCTTCAACATTCAGATCTGCTTCCACATAAACCTTCTCATCTTCCTTTAAAATTTCACCAACATCTGGGTAGAGAAAAATGGATACCCATTTATTATCTGGTGTAGAGAAGCCTTTGGGATACAACTTTAGAACCCTACAAAATTATATTAGGCACTAGTTAATCTCTTATTTATACAAGCTATATATATATATATATATAGTAGACAAAACTAAGCATTTGTAAGTTTACCATTTTCTTCCTCCCATTGAAAACCCGTTTGATTTATGAGAATTCTCTTTAATCTTAGAGAAATTTTTAACAGTCCAAGAGAACTTGGGAAAAGGAAGTTTCTCACCAAAAGAGACGATTTCCCATTTGGTTGGAGGTGGAATAACAACGATATCAACACCAAACTCACAAAGATCTCCATCAAAGAGGTACCCACTTTTATGATTACTAAATGTATCAAGCGCAAGGACTTTTGGGAAACCCCATCTGGTTCTTAAGGTATTGAACGGCTTCGATTCCACATCTGGACATACGATTAATATAAACATATATAAAAGATAGAAATTAAGAGAAATATCAAAAGCAACATGTACGTAAGAGCATCTCCAACCCCACTCTATTTTTCACTCTAAAATAGAGTTTAGAGTAAAAAGTGCTCCAATGGTACTCTATTTTTCACTCTATAATAGAGTGAAAAATAGGTTTACTCCAAATATAGAGTAAGTTGTTTTTTTTTTGTTCATCACTCTATTTTTCACTCTTAAATAGAGTAACATTGAAGCAAACTCTAACTCTAAAATAGAGTTACTCTATTTTAGTGTAAAAAATAGAGTAAACCATTGGAGATGGTCTAATAACATACCTTGAATAGTAAAATACTTGTTTTCGTTTTTATTAAAAACAAAAAAACGGATATCTGCATACACCTCATTTGTTTGTGCGGACATGATGCTTATGTTATCTATTTCGACATACATTGAAAGAAATCCTTTCCCACCGTCGATGTCGTTTCCGTTTGGGTATATAATCATTCTCCTGAAAATATTATAAACAAAATGATGCTTAGGTTATTTTCTAATTGACATAAAAGTTATAGCATGTTACGGGAACTAGCAGGCCCTACTCCTGAAATACTAATAGAATTCTAATATTTTCTATTCCCATCTGTATCATGATTTGGAATTTATATAAAGGTGTTTTTAGGTTAGTACTTTTTTCTTAAAAAAAAATATGGTTTCACTTCTTTGTCAGGAACTCAAGCATTGTAAATAGTTTCTTCCACCGTGAATTGAACCGAAATGGCAGAAGTTACAACCATAACTCATTTACCACTAGGCCAACTCATGATTTGGAATTTTTATAAAGGTGTTTTTAGGTTAGTACTTTACTCATCAGAATTAATAAAAGATGTTCGTCTCAAATGTTTTGAACGCTTTAAGAATTCATCTATATATATCCGCAAATTAATAACATGTTAGATGATAAATCATGTACACATTTAATTGACAACATGATTGATTGGACATTTTGAATATAAATGATGAGGAAAGTGAAAATATATTACACTTTATGCATGAATATAATAGAGACGACGTACCAGTTGTATCCACCGGAGGAGAATCGACGGGATTGGTATTTGCCATCAGAGGATAGAGTTGAGCTTTGGAACTTGGAAAGGATCTTCACTTTGATGGAATAAGAGGAAGGAGGACGTTCTCTCCAACTCTGCAAAGTTGAAGAAGATATGTTAATACTCATTATGTTTTTGAAGCTGCTTTGTAAGTTTATACCACAAGAGATCTAGGAGATTGTTAATATATATAGGGAGAGAGATAGAGAGGAGGAGCGTTAAGTACGTAAGATATTAATTACTTTTTATTAATGTTATTAGAAAAAAGCTGCCTTGGAAATAACATTTGTGGGAAGCCGAAGCACTCTTTCAGGTTTAAGCGATTTTATAAGAATACCAAGAGACACGGCTTGTAGACACTAGCGTTAGCTTAACCTGTCAAGTATGTCTATGGTTAAGTGATGTTTAAAACGTTAAATCAATGGGCCGAACATTTAACTATTTAAACCCATTCAAAATATCAAATATTAGTTTTAAGTACATTATCGCATTCTCTGTATGCAGAAGTACACAATGTGTATGAGCACGTTACTGGACACTGGTTTGGTTTGGTCTCTTGACGTTGTTTTCCGTACGTGGTTCTGTCAATAATGACGCCGGTGTTGTCAACGTGTCAGATGTATTAAGAGCTTTTTGACCCAAATAGATGATCTAACAGCTCTCTAAGTGTTATATTACTGTCTTGACACCTACACACAGACAAGACATTTACTGTTAAGTTGTGTGTTTGATCACGAAGAAGCCTCTGAACTTTCTTCGTGGTAGTTTCTAGTGATGTACTGATGTAACCAGTGCCGGTCCAATGAATATGAAAACCGAAATCCTAACAGAAACTAAAAATCACTTATAAATATGTAGGAAAATTTTTAAATAGAATTTGGAAGATAAAGGGTTTGAATTTGTTACCTCTTAGACACAACCAAACGTCGTAACCATTATACTATAGATAATTATCGAACAAATGAAGGCGGATAAGTTATATATTTTATAATTGCCCAGAAGCACAAGTTTTCATCGCTTGGTATCAAAGCCGCTATTAGATGTAATTTCATTCCTTAATTTTATAGAATCTATCCATTTGATAAGTTAATGTATGATTAACATTTTTGAAGGACAATATAAATAAGCATGATTTTTAGAATTTATGTAATTTGAATTTTTATTTAGTTCAATATAAAATATGCACTAATATAAATTTTAATAATGAAAAGGTACGACACATAAAGTCCATATAATATTTTTGAAAATATGCATTACAACAAAATTCGAGAAATAAAAGACATAACACTTAAAATTCAGATTGAAATAGACTATTTTCCGATATTTTTGTAAAGTAGAGAATGTAATCATTTTATTAATTTAAATAGAGAAATTCCCTTGGGCAATTCTCTTAGATAGCCCTTTTTAAGTTTTTGTCACAAAAATAGCTTTCAAAAAATAAAATGACCAAAATAGACTTTTTTTTTTTGAAATTTTGATTTTTTTTTATTTTTTTTTTAAATTTGAAACCCTAACCCCAAACCCACCCCTTTACTCTAAACCCTAAAGTTCAAATTAGTTAACCCTAGGGGTATAAATGCATATAAATGAATTTTTTAGCTTCTAAAAAAAACATTTTGGTCATTTTCTTCCTTAAAAACTATTTTTGTGACAAACAAACTAAAATGGGCTATCTAAGGGAATTTCTCTTGTAGTTTTTAAACTTAGATAGCCTCTTTTAGTTTGTTTGTCACAAAAATAGCTTTTAAGGAAGAAAATGACCAAAATATTTTTTTTAGAAGCTAAAAAATTCATTTATATGCATTTATACCCCTAGGGTTAACTAATTTGGACTTTAGGGTTTAGAGTAAAGAGGTGGGTTTGGGGTTAGGGTTTCAAATTTCAAAAAAAAAATAAAAAAAAAATCAAAATTTCAGAAAAAAAAAAGTCTATTTTGGTCATTTATTTTTTGAGGGCTATTTTGTGACAAAAATTTAAAAAGGGCTATTTAAGAGAATTGCCCATTAAAATATCTGTTCTCTTTTTTCGTGCACCGATCTATTTTCATTTGTGGCAGTGTATTTATTTTTAAAGAGATCTATTTCCTTTTTTTGTAGTTCAAAAGAGACAACTATATATTATTATAGGAGGGAATCAACTCTAACGAGTTTTATTTAGTTTGTTAATTTTAGATTTTTATTTTGACTATCAATATTTTGCTAGGCATTTTTCATAAATTTTACTTTCTTCTTTTATAACTCTAATAATTTACAAGAGAAAATATGCATCAACATATGAGTTTTGTTTAAGTTTATGTTATAAATAATATTTTACATGTTTATTTGATTTCTCATCTTATTTTGCGTATAATTTTATTTATTCTTATTTTAATTTTTTTTTTGATCATCCTTCTTATCTTCCTACGTATTATGTTCCGAATAATTAATTTTACTTATGTTGTTTCCATTCATCCAATTACAATAACTTTAAAATTTGTTTTTTTTTTTTGAACTGGTTTAAAATTTGTTTATTGCTTATTTACCATTTACAGTTTGGTTTTCCTGCCGCATATGTTTCTTTGATTTTGTACTTTTACGTTTTCAAAATTTATAGAATTTATGTTCATTTATCTATTTTATCACATTTCTCTCTGTTTTGATAATTACCATTTCAATTATTTATTGAATGTATTTTGTGTTCTACAGCTTTATAGCTCTGATTCTTTCATTTATTCAAAACCTTTTAATCAATTATTATTATTTTGATATCACAGTTAAGTCTTTTCCTTTGTACTAAATCTTTTATTATTTTTGTGAGTTCAGATTTAAACCTATAATATGTTTAAGATGTTCTTATATTAAATCAAAAATTGTATTTATATGTTTTAATGATTTTTAATAGTTAATTGTTGCCACGTTTGTTTGACTTTACAGAAAAACATGTTATTTAGGTATGTATTGTTTATCTATGTTTGCTTTTGAGTTAGCATTCATCAAACTATTTTAATAAAGAAACTGAAAATGATATTAAAACGTGTTTCTCATGTAAACGCAAAGCAGAAATTGTATATAAAAAATCAAGGTCTTATTTCTTCATTTATGTTCTGATATATATATAACTGTGTGCCAAAGTTGAAAGATGCAGATATCAAAAGAAACAAGAGGAGGTATGGCCATTAATATGATCATGAAGAAGCCTGTGAACTACTTTGTGGTAACTCTATCTTCTTCTTTTTTATGTTTTTTTTTTTTTTGCTCTTTCTTATACGATGGTAATGTTTTCTAACGGCATGATTATTGGGGGTTCTAAAGTTAAGAAACGATTCTTATATTACGTTAATAATCCCGTTATAAGAACCCTGCAATAGTTATGGCCTAAGCTTCTCAAGATTGATGATGGTTGATAAACAGGTTGATGCATTCACTGACTCAGCCTTCAAAGGGAACCCAGCAGTAGTGTGCTTTCTTGATGAGGAAAACAAGAGAGATGACTCTTGGCTTCAGTCTCTAGCCACTGAGTTCAACCTTCCCATGACTTGTTTTCTTATTCCAATCACTGGATCCAATCCTCTTGATCCACCCCGGTTCATACTCCGTTGGTTCACCCGCTTCGTTGAGGTCTTGCATCGTTCTTTAATAACTTATAATATGCATTCACTTAGATTAATAATCACCTTTTGTGTTTTGTTTTTTTTTGACAGATGGATATTTGTGGTCATGCAACATTAGCATCTGCTCACATTCTCTTCTCAAACGGTTTGGTTGGTTCCTCTGACATAGTCGAGTTTGCTACCCAATCTGGGATTCTGATTGCTAAAAGGGTTCCAGAAGAAGGATCCTTTTTGGTCGAACTGAGTTTACCTGAGATTCTTACATGTGAGTACAACTCAAATGATGTCTCCATCTTCTCCAAAGCCTTAAGTGGAGCTACTATTGTTGATATCAAAGGAACTACAACAAATAGCACTGTCTCAAAAGCCTTGAATGGAGTTGCCAAGGCAGCTTCAACCGACAAAATCATCGTATGTATTATTTCAGGAACCTTTAAAAAACTATTTACATTATAGTTTGAATATTTTATAGCATTATTACTATAGACAAATTTCAAAATAGTACTCATTTGATAAGAAATTAATACGTTACTCTAACTGCTAATCCCACTTTCCATCTCATAAATATTAAACCATAAACCCTAAGAGCATCTTTATCGCAAATACCTTATTTTTTTATTAGAGATATTTCTTATTTCGTGAATTTTGTAACAGTTTTTAATTTTTTTTTGTGAAGTCCACACCAATTTGTTTTTGAAAATTTTGCGATAAAAATGCTCTAATAAGTACACTCCAACTCAAACATAAAATAGAAAATGTTTTAATTTTTAATTAGTGCTATTTTGAAAAAAAATCCTTTTTGTGCTATTTTTTTAACAAGAGGTGTTTTACTGCTGCTCTATGGTATTTTCTATTTAAAATCCTAATACAATATTATATCTATCTAATTACACAGGTTGTGCTTCCATCTTGGGAATCTGTCACAAAACTGCAGCCAATAAGAGATGATATCTTGAAATGTCCCGGTAAAATGTTAGTTGTTACTGCTGCTGCTCCTCCAGGATCTGCCTATGATTTCATTAGCCGGGTCTTCGGCCCCAAGATAGGAGTTGATGAGGTTAAAAGAACAATTAACGTTTAGATCTGTACTTACATTTGTTAATGGATAGATTCTATAAATCTCACCTATGCTGCTTGTGTTGATTCAGAGTCCTGTCTGTGGAAGTGCACATTGTGCATTAGCACATTATTGGAGCCTCAAGATGAACAAGAGTGACTTCCTCGCTTACGCGGTCAGTCCCCTCTCTCACTCTCTCTAATCTGCAATTTACAAGCATTCTAAGGCTAAAATGTTTTACTTGCCAAACTGATAGTGATTTGGAATGTTAATTGGTTTATAGGCTTCGCCTAGGAGTGGAACACTCAAGATTCATTGTGACAAGGAGAAGCAGAGAGTCTTGCTTACTGGCAAGGCTATGACTGTGATGAAAGGCTCTGTCTTAGTATAACCTGTGACATGTTACCAAAATATTGATCAGATTTTTGATCAAATAATGCATATCATGTTCTTTATAATAAAAGGAGTGATTGTTGAAGAGTGTCGTTTCTATGTCAGACTTGCAATAAAGTTATGTTATAAAGCATACTCTTAGTGCTCCAGACCATTATTTGTTACAGCTGTTTCCTATAGTTTGATTTGTGCCATGTTTTAATACATAACTTTTCTTTTGACTGTTTACACGTGATTATGTCTTGTTTTATTAAAATAGTATTTGGGAGATCTCGTTCTCCTCACGTAGTCAAGGGGGCAACAAATCAGATCTCATATGCATGTTTTACTCTATTATTTTAGTATAATAGGTCCATCTTGTGATTATGTGTAGTTTAATACTAATAGATCTGTCTTGTTGATTAGGCCAGCTAACTTTCTTAAACAAATCTGTTAAATTATTATTATTACTAGGAAACAACCCCGCGCATAAATGCACGTATAAATTTTTTTTTTAACTATTTTATTTAAATTTATATCTTTTTAATCTGAATTATTTGCCAATTTTGAATTATTTTAATTTTCTACAATAAAATTGAAGAATCATAATATAAATATTTCCGATAATGATAATTTTCCAAACATAATATTTATATTATTATCAAATAAATGTAAATCCAGTTGTTTGTATGAAAATGGTATCACAACTATTCTATATAAAAAAATGTTTGTAGAGAAATATTTTATTACTAAGTAATGTAATCATCTTCAATTTTTTTTTAGTTTTCTATGTTTGGATTCACTTATCTTATTGCATTAAGGTTACAATTTTTCATTACTTTAAAATCTTTTTTTTTGTTAAACTTTTCTTTCTTATTTGTTTTTAGATGGATTTATATTTGCATATTATGTAATATCATCTACACATGTATTTTTCTTGTGTTGTTAAAAACTCGATGTTACCTCTTTTTGTAACATTTTTCGTCATTTTCTCCGTTTATCTTCAAAATTCAATACCAAAATTAAATCTAATAACTTTTTATGTTTGAAAGTTTTTTAAATGTCTTGTATCTCTTCACAGAAAATTATATATGTCCTACAGTGTACATAAATATATACAAAAGAAAGAAAATCAATAGCATTATATTTGAAAATATATAGTTGGTGCACACATGTTTTAAGGGGTGTTATTGAATTGTCAATTTTCAAATAGTTTTGATGATTTTTAAAGTTAAAGAGGTTCCTAAATAAAATTAAAAAGACTTTTGATGATTTTTTTAGATTTTGAAAATTAGTAACGAGTTTTGTAAATTGTTACTTATTATTTAGAGCAATTCTCTCAAATAACTTATTTTTAAGATTTTGTCACAAAAATAGATTTCAAGACAAAAAAAAAGACCAAAATAACCTATTTTATTTTGAAAATTTTAATATTTTAATTTTACTTTTTAAAATTTGAAATCCTAACCCCAAAATTCTACAGCTTAACTCTAAACCCTAAGTCTAGATTAGTTAACCATAGAGATATAAATGTATATTTACCTCTTTAATTAAATATTTTGGTCATTTTCATTT
Organism: Sinapis alba; assembly: GCA_012274485.2. NCBI lineage: Eukaryota > Viridiplantae > Streptophyta > Magnoliopsida > Brassicales > Brassicaceae > Sinapis > Sinapis alba. The sequence goes on along the minus strand of MU106986.1, from coordinate 13,188 downwards.
TTAAAAGCTATTTTTGTGACAAAAAAATATTTAGGACTATTTTAGAGTAATTCTCTATTATTTAATTGAGGATAACTATAAAATTTTGTAGATTTCATTTTCAAGTATTGGAATATTGTGTTGTTATATTTGTTATTATCCACAATCTTTATGCTATCAACAAACTTCTTATATATGAACTTTATGAAACTATATTTTGTATGTTTATGTCAAATTGAGTACTATTGGTTTTAATTTTTTTTGTTATATCATTGAATTTATGAGTCTCTGAGATGAATCATAAAATATTTGGTCTCATTCAATGTTTTTGGTTTTTGTATCAGTCTATATTTCACCATGAAGATATTTTTATCTATGTTAAAAGAACTTTCTATTATATCTTGTGGTGATATTTTATAAATTGGTTTCTCTAAAAAAAATGGTGGTTCTCACTTGGTTTTCAGTTTTCACTTAAGAATAAAGAAGAGAATGTTCAGAAAGAGCTTCATTTCTTGTTGTAGGCTTGTAGCTACTTCTTTTTCTTTGTAGGTGGAGATCTGTGGCGATGCATTATTGGAATCTAAATAATGGGTTGATCAAGGGAAGAAAATGTTTCTTTACTCCTAAAATGTGGTATCTACCAGATTTTAAATGTTTTGAAGGTTATAGACCAAATCTTCCTTATTATTAATAACAGAACTACGCATATGTGGATGCTCCTCTTTTCTTTAAAATAGAGGCTACATTAATAACGTTTTTTTCAAAAAAAGTTGTGTGGTTGCTGAATAAGTAAACATTGAGAGAGATCAAAAGCAAGCAAAGGAAGATCATGAAGAAGCCTGTGAAATACTTTGTGGTAATTTTATTCTTTCTTCTTCTTCTTTTGGTTTGTTTCTCTTTCCAAAGCTTTCTTCAAAAGATCAATGAATGTTTGCTATAACAGGTTGATGCATTCACTGAGTCAGCCTTCAAGGGGAACCAAGCAGCAGTTTGCTTTCTTGAGGAAGACCATGAGAGAGACCACTCTTGGCTTCAGTCTCTTGCGGCTGAGTTTGACCTTCCCTTGACTTGTTTTCTTATTCCCATCAACGGCTCTGATCTTCTACATCCACCACGCTTTCATCTCCGGTGGTTCACCTCCATAGCCGAGGTCCGTCTTTCAAACATTCTTTGATATCAACATTTGAATGTATCCGCACATGATTCCTATATGGGTTATTGTTTTCATTTAGTAATTCCTATTAGACATAGACCGCGAGTTCATTATCTATAGGATTTTCAAACCAGTATACTTCTTATATATATATGTTGTGTTTTTAACTAATTCAAAAATAGGATTTTTAAACCAGTGTACTTCTTGTTTATATTTTTTTTTGTTTGTTAACTAATTAAAAAAAATAGTGAATCATGTTAAGTGTCTGTATGGTTTAATTTAGAGAAATACCATAGAATCGTCCTAAAAATTTTTGTCATAAAAATAGCACACCAGAAAGAAAAATGACTAAAATATTTAATTAAAGATGTAAATATAAATTTGTATCCCTAGAGTTAATTATTCTAGATTTAAGGTTTAGAGTTAAAGGGTGGAGTTTTAGGTTAGAGTTTCAAATTTTTAAAAATAAAAATAAAATTTTAAAATAAAAAGAAATATTTTGGTCAATTTTTCTTTAAGGTCTATTTTTGTGACAAAAACTTAAAATAATAATATTTAAGAGAATTGCCCATTAATTTGTTTATTCATATGTTTTTTGTTTTTTCTGCATTATCATCCCTTATAACAATTTATCTAAAGTCGACAGAAGCTGGAAGCATTTTCATTGTTAGAATCTAGATTGTGTTGACAAAAGCTCAATTCTTCTTGACAGATGGATATATGTGGTCATGGAACATTAGCATCGGCTCATACTCTCTTCTCAAACGGTTTGGTTGGTTCTTCTGAGAGGGTTGAGTTTTCCACTCACTCTGGGATTCTGACTGCTAAAAGGGTCGATGATTGTGAAACCAAAGGATCTTTCTTGATAGAAATGAACTTCCCAGTGATTACAACTTGTGAGTACAGCTCCAATGATTTCTCCATGTTCTCTAAAGCCTTGAACGGAGCTACCATTGTTGATGTCAGAGCAACTACAAAAGATAAACTCGTCTTTAAACCCTTGAAGGGAGCTACTAAATCAACTTCAACAGATCAAATCATGGTGTTAATCATTTCAGAAAACATAACTTTGTAAGCTTTTGGCTGGTTTTATTATGTTCTAAGTGTTTCTTATCCAATCTGTTTACAGGTTGTGCTTTCATCTTGGGAGGCTGTGGCTGAGTTGCAGCCAAGAACTGAGGATATCATGAAATGCCCTGGCAAAGTGATGATTGTTACCGCAGCTGCTCCTGAAGGATCGGCTTATGATTTCTGCAGTCGACTCTTTGCTCCTAAACTAGGGCTCAATGAGGTTAAGAAACTAAACCTGCATTTTTCATGGGCAGAAGCTTTGATCAACTCTTCTCTAGTCACTAACCCGTAAGAAGAAATGAAACACTAAAAGTCTTTAGCTTTACCTCTTCTCTTGTGTCTTCAGGACTCTGCATGTGGAAGTGCACATTGCGCATTAGCACATTACTGGAGTCTCAAGATGAACAAATGTGATTTCGTCGCCTACACGGTGACTCCTCTCTCTCTCTTTCTGTAACTTGCTAACATTCTGAAAGCTAAAAAGCATCACACAGTTTAATGATTCAGTAAATATATTTCTAGGCTTCGCGTAGGAGTGGAGAACTGAAGGTTCATTATGAAAAAGAGAAGCAGAGGGTCTTGCTCACTGGCAAAGCTGTGACTGTGATGAAAGGCTCTGTCTTAGTTTAATCTTTGACTTTATCCAGATTCTTTGAAAAGGTCAAAACCAATAATATCGAACCTTTTGAGTCTTATCAGATCGTGTAATGAACTCAGTAATAAACGGAAGTGATTGTTTCCGTGTTTGATAAGTTTTGCAATAACGTACCAAATATCAAAATCATGAGAAGTTCAAAGATAACAAGATAGATCATACTTCGGATTAATGTTTAACGACCACCACGGCCACGTCCACGACCTCTTCCGCGCCCACGGCCACCTGATGTAATCTTTCCTGGTACCAATGACAATAAAAAGATGATGAGAAGAGGCAAGCAATAAAACCTAAAGGCACGGTTAAGAAGGAAGGGAGAAGTAGAGAAAGAAAATGCTTATGTTACCTGCGGTTGGTTTCTTCGGTTTGATTCTAGGTGTGTCTTCGACCAGCAAAGTCTCGAGATTCAAGGAGTCTGGAAGAATATAATAGCGAATGTTGTTTCCCCTGACACTTAAGTGGTCTAATGCGACTGGATTCTTCCCTTTCAAAGTGAGTTTCACTGCTTTTAAGTGAGTGTTCATACTAACATCTACACCTGCATTATGTCATTGCAAGTAGATAATAATCGGTTAGTGGTGATATATAATTCCGTTCTAAACAAGATGAAGGCAGGGAAAAAAAAAAGACATTAATAGTAGAGACCACTTGTGACTTGTGTTGCTCAAAGAAACCAATCAGTAGATGAAACTAAAAGAGATACAGAAACAAGCCATATAGTAACTGTTCTATAAAAATTCAGAGATCATATTTCTAGGTTAAAAAATCAAGTTTTAGGCTAAAGTTAAAATTCGTTAGGCGTAACCACTAATAACAGAATAAACCTCAGAATCTGTGACTACTACTACAAGAGCTAAGCTGGTGAAACTAAACTATCTCATGGGTGACAAAAAGTTTGAAGAAGCACTATCTGATAACGCTGGTTGCCTGGTACACTACTGCTTATGAATAACTATACTTTGAAGAAAAACAAAACAACATCACAAAATCTCGAAAAATCTTGTGTTTCATCTTTACTCGAGGTTTGATACTTTGAAGAAGAACAAAACAACATCACGCTAAGCTCACAGACAAGGTGTGTGTTTTGTAAAAGCAGAAGAAAAACTAACCTATCTGATCAGTGAGAAACGTCTGAAGTAAGAATTAAACGATCTAAAGAATCTTGATTTTAAGACAAGAACTAGTTTATCATCTGCATCTGACTCGACAAGTGTTCACTCAAGCTGAAACCAACAAAAAAAAATCAAAACTTTGTGTAAACTAAAATAAAACCTCAAATTTTGTGAATAGGAGAGCTTCAATTGCTTAAGAACCATCAAGAGAGAAGCTAAAAAGGTAACACAGGTCCATGGAACATAAAGAATCGAATCGAGTGAGAAGCAGAGTACCTGTGATGGTTCCATGAACTATGGTTCCGTTCTTAAGCTCTACTGACACTGTTTCGTTGTTCAATTTCATCAAAAACCTGCGAATAACCAAAAAAATACTCAAAATCGGAGTAAGAGAGAAAGCGAAAAAAAAATTAGCAGATAACAAATAAAATTACATACCTTACGAGCTTCATGGCGAGAGAGGAAGGACGGAATAGAAGAGATGTAGGTTTTTTTCTTTAGGGAGAGCTCCTCGATACAGCAATGGTGGAGGAAGCGGGAGGAAGAGAAAAAAAAAATCAATTGGGTATTTTGAAGATAGTTAAAGACTCTGTTTAACACCGTCGTGTCTCAAATTTCTTCAAATATTAGCAATCTTCTCCGATTTGTTTTGAGTTTACAGAAAACACCCCTCTTAATTTTAATTATCCAAAACAACCCCACAAGAAAAAACACTTCTGCCATGTTTTTTCTTTGACAGGGGAGAACCCCAACTAATTTGTCATGAAGATAGTAAGAGCAATTATTCAACTCATTGTCATTTTCATCTTTAAATATTATAATAGAAAAAATGTATAGCGAAACATTTATATTTCTTCCTCTACCATAGAGTATTACTTTTTCCCTCTATTATAAAATTATATTTTTTTATTTTCGAAGTAATTTTATAATTATATCCAAAAAAATGAAATATATTTTATTGAGGATACAGATTTTTGATGAAACCTAAAACATAACTCTATCTTCAGCTCACCAAATATCATCAATTTAATTTTTGACAGAAATCTAAACCAAAACCAACAATTTATACTTTTCTTGTAAAAAACACAATTTATACTTTGCGCAAGTTAATTTTTACAACCATTTACCACTGATTAGTGTATTTTGCATTGCTCACTTACAAACTTATTTTGACATTTAACTTTTTAGTCTTCCACAATTATACTAGTGTCACAATTAAATCATTTTAATGAGATAAAAATTGGAAATGTATGCTTTATATTCAAAATATTTGTTTGTTAACCAGGACTTGTAGTCTGGTGGTGATTAACTTGAGGGTAAAAAGCCCAATACGGTGAAGCCACCAGGATTCGAGTCATGGCCACTGGAGAATTAATATTTCGGCATCGCCAGGGACAGAGGACCGACACGTGGCAACACGTGGCTAGTCTGGACCACTTCTGTGGGGCCAGAATACCTCTGTATAATTCAAAAAAAAAATATTTGTTTGTTATTGTACTATGTAACTTTCATTTATGAAATTTTCTCTTCTTACCAAGAAAAAGGTTTCATGTTAGAAGCCAAAAGTTTTGTGCCAAAAAAGAGGCCTAAAATAAGTTATAAGACTACTCTTGCATCAAATGAAGAAGTCTATTTCATTCTGAAGAAGTCTATTTCATTCTTGATTCGACCTTTTAACAAAATGAATATGCACAAGTCACAAACGGGTTGATCTTATTTGGGTATATATTCTTGCTATGTGACCTAACCCATGGCAAGCATACACGACACAAGAATCCACATTACAATCTTTCATTTTCTTTTTATTAGATTCTATCCATTCACATTAATAAGTAACATTGTCCATCAATAAATCCATTCCTCCGGGAGAAGTTTCTCCGGCGAATCAATCAGAGTTTCGACTTCAGTGTTCACTGGTGTTTCCACCATCTCGCTCTTCTTCTTCGAAACACTTTCTAGCATTTCTACATTTAAAACAAAATAAAGTATATATATTTAAATATTGATTACTTAACGTCATGTATTAGAAAAAAAAAACTGAACGGGGAGAATCATGAATACGCTTGTTGTGAACGTTACGATTGAGAGCTTGAACAACATGCACCGGGAGAAGCACCGTTGAACAAGCTGTGGGCAAATATTTCTTTTTTTTTGTCATAACTAAAAATTTTATTTAACATAAAAAAAACACATTCATATGTCTAATTAGTATATAATTCATTTATAATAACCTGTTTTTTTGGTTGGCAGATGACAAGCGGTGGCCGGAAGAAAAACTCCGGTGCCAGAAGCTTTACGGCCCGGCGCTGGAACCAAGAAAAATGCTTGCATTTGGTCCTCTCTTTTACTCATTTGCCAATTGTTTTTCTGCGTTTGTAATGTATTATACTCTCTCTCTTTCAAATTACTTGTCGTTGTAGGATAAAATTTTTGTTTTAAAATAAGTATCGTTTTCAGTTTTCAATGCAAAATTTATTGATAATATTATCTGTCTATTTTTTCTATTGATTGAAATATTGTTAGATGTATTGGTAATAATATTTTTATTTTGAAAACATGTAAAATTTAATATTTTCTTAATCTGTGTGTATAAACCCAAAACGATAACTAATATGAAAGAGAGGGAGTAGTAAGATAATTTTATTTTGAACAAAAAAAGGTAAAATAAATTGAAGTATATAGTAATGTCTGAAAAGATAATTCTAACAATATCGATAAAAGATTTAAAAATCACTTTACAAAAATATTGAGAAAAAGTCATTTAAATAAATTACCCAAGGAAAGGTTTCTCTGAAGGAATCTGAAGGTGGTGCACCGGGTCGACGGATTCCACCGCTGCCATGGTGGTTGTGGTTGATGAAGGAGTTATGCAACTGTATGAGAGAAAATAATAAGGTAAGAACGATTTTGATATACAAAACGAGATCAAACTAACATGATAATAATCAATTAGTAAAACTTAGATAAGAGATTATATAAACCTGATGTTTGTTAGAATGATCAAACAAGGGATCTTGGATAACATGAGAGGGTAACCATATCTCCCTATCATTGTGACCGATGATGTCACCCATTTTTTAAATGTTAAATGACTTTGAAGTAATCTTGTAAGAAGAAGAAAAGAACATCAAGAGAGGGATCAACGGAAGTTTTCTTGGTCTATACAAAGAAAAAGAAAGAAGAGAAGAGGTTTGATTTTCCCAACTTCTAACCTGAATCGTAACTATAAGTATTACTCACGATGAGTTTGGAAAGTAGAGGGAGAGACAATGACGACAAATTTTGTATTATTATTTTTGGATAATAATATAAGGTTATTAATGCCACCATTTAAGTTTTTTACTTTTTAGATAAAGAGGATTCTTTCTTTTTTTCTGTTTACAACAGAAAAGGAACATCAATGATTTCATTTTTGAATTTTTTTTAGTTATTAGAAGGATGAAAATAGAGTTACACACCCTTTTATTTCAAATTTTCAATATAAACAAAGAATAAAACAACTACCATTTTACATCACATAATCTCCTTTTTGGTCAATTATTCACATAAACTGTGGTAATCATGTGGTAACACGCCAACAACATTAATGATAACTAATAGACTATAATTTTGTTTCTATAGAAACTTTATCATATAAAATTTTAATTAGAAAAAGTTAATTTAAACAACACACAAATTATGACAAATGACTAGAAACATATAAAACTTTTTTATTATTGTCATTTTTCTAATGTCAAACGTACCCCTTTATTACATTGTGATAAAAAAGCGTATTTACAATGACGTAAAAAACCGGCGTCATGTTAAAATCGCTTACGTGTTTTAATGAACTCAGCCGTAAAGCTCTACAACAATATTGACGGTTGAGTTATGATTACGTTGCGGCTAAGTTAAACAACGCGGCTGATTTATTAGATATGGGTTGACTTAGGAACATAAGTCAGTCGTAAGTGACAGTTGATTTACAAAAAATCGGGTTGAGTTATGAGATAACAGCTGACTTCCGAACAGAAGTTATAATTGATTTATACATCGACATGTTGATTCATCGGAAATGAGGTTGAGTCATAGTTAAGACACGACTGAGTTAATGATCAGCGGATGGCTGACTTATTAGATTTACGGCTGACTTATGGGAGGTAATTACAGTTGAGTTATGTTTTATCAGCCGTAATAGTAGGGATTAATAGTAAACTTAACCAAATTACAACTAACTTTTTAGCAAAAGATTAATTACTAGAATATCATTCATTTGACGGCTGATTTATTAGCGAAAGATTAATTACTGAAATAATATTCACGTTGCGGCTGATCTACGATGTATTTGATGGCTGACTTATTTTAGGATATGTTGTGTGTTCTTTTGGTGGCTGAGTTATTAATTTTCCATGTCATTAGTTCGATTTTCTATGTCAGCAACTCTTATTAGCCATGTCACTACTAACTTTTACAATAGTCAAATTAGGATTTATATTACTGACGTTGTGTCTTATTTTTCATCTTCTTCATCCATCTTCTTCATTATTGTTCTTTTCATGGATATGTCATCATTGTTTCATCATCGGATATTCTTTTGGCACTTTCAAATGGTATCCTCGAATTATGATACAAAGCATAAAATCCAATAACTTGAAGAAGTAACATTCTAACCATTTACGATTTTCAAAAGTTTTGCTCCGACAGATCTCTAATGATGACCTTAGTTCATCTAATTTGGATCTTATCCCATGCGTCACATTCAACTCCTCCCAGAAAGTTATGTATTGGTTATGATCAAATATTTCCATCGGTAGTAGATCTGTGTTTAACCAAGTGATCTCACCAAATTCGTGTAAGCTAAACATGATAGGTTGATCAACAACGACTCTAAATTTCCTTCTTATATACTCGCAGTTGTCTACATAGTAGATAATGTACAATCTTATCAGATCACAAGAATTTATTATCAACTAGCTTAGCAATTATTCCAAAGAAAAACTCATTCATGTGATCCCACACATTACGTCATATTGCTTTTCTGATGATAGGAAAGTCTTCCATATAGAAAATGTGATTAGTCACTTTATTTTTTAGATTAAAAGTTCTTTTTGCATACAGTGTTGGAGGGTAATCATGTGTTTGATCTTGAGGAACATCCATCTGAACATAAAGACATATATAACTCAGTCACAATAGAAAATTAATTCAGCCACAAGAAATATATATAACTCAGCGCAAAGAAAAACTTACTCAGTCATAACATAAAATATAACTAAGTTGAAAAGGAAAACTAACTCAGTTATACCATGATATATAACTCATCCACAAATGAAAACTAACTCAGATTGAACATTGATATATAACTCAGTGTTGTAATTTTTGTAATGCAAATAAAAATTAGTAGACTATAATTTTGCTTTTTATAAAAAAACTAATATAGAAAAATTCTGCTTTTAAATTTTATTTAGATGAAAAAAATTTGTAAGTTTTATTTACGATGTTTATATGAACAGCTTATCGTGTGATAAAGCCAATAAATTATTAGACTATCACTTTTTTACATAAATGCTACCATAGATTTTTTTAGCTTTAAGTCCTTAACTATGACTCACATTGTTGATATAAACTACATGAAAACATCAATATCGATTTAATATATTGTAAATTTAGTTTTTTTACTTCAAAACATTTGAGAAGTATATTATATTGTTCTGTTTAGATATAAAATTAATATTTATGTTGACAGTTTATTTATATAGTTTCCGAGAAAGATTAAGGTGATCATGTCTGGGAGGGGGTTGAGTTGTATTGGGTAAACGCCTCCCTCTAATTATTTAATCAAGTTGTTTCAATGGAAAAAAAAAATAATTCTACCTAAACCAATTAGTAAGTAGTAAAAAAAAGTATTTTGATCAAAAAAAGTAGTAAAAAAAGTATATTCTATCACATTAAACTATAACTTTTCAATTCTTTTAGAAATCGAATTTTGTTTCGGGTGACTTCTTTCTTGTTAATCTCATTCTCTTCTCTCTTTTTTTTTGTTATTGTGGTCACTTATTGAATATGTCATCCTATCCAAAGTTTATAAAAAAAAATCTTGAGAAACATACAGCTTGAGGAGATATAGGTCCAACTTTTTGTTGTAAAATACGATACAACAAATGACCAAAAGAAAATGTAAGTTTATATTAATACTCGTCTACTATCCTTTACAGTATATAATTCATATTTAAAAAGAGAGAAAATAAAGACTAAAATCAAATGACCAACGGCGCCACTTCTTCTTAACAACCTTCACCAACCAACGCAAGTTCTTCAAAAAAAATAAAAAAAAATAGAAGTTATATTAGTTGATCTTATTCTTACCCCAAGTGGGCTCAACATCAAACTTCAGTAACGAGACCTAATCAAGCAGGAAGCTTTAGTGATTAGTTATTACTTATTACTAAGTGGGTGCTCAAACCTGCCAATTATAGTTATACAATTAACCATGTACTTAAAATTAAAATAAAAGGAAGAAAAATATTCAAACACATCCAGTGTTTTATGAAAACCCAAATATAGTTTACCCAACACCTTAAAAAGTTACAATCTCCTATATTACTTGGTGCCTAATAGAACCATGAAGAATTTTTGACAAAAAGAAAAAGAACCATGAAGAATATTCATATTTAGGTTAAAAAACACAATTCTAAAGAAAATATTTTACCGCAGTCAGATTCAAATAAAAGTTTTAAGCGAAATTTTAATTGTTATTATAACCTAATATGAATTTCTAAACGATTTAATTAGGAACTAAAATTTTAATACTAACAGGTGAAACTCTGAACACCTATTTTTTAATTAAGATATGCAAATCAAATATGTTGGATAATAAATAGATGACTAACTGTTGAAAGTGAATAAACCCACTTTGGAGACAAGTCTTTGAAGCTTATATAAGCTTACACAAGTCCTAACTACCCAACAAGAAGAGTCAAAAGTAGGTTTTTCAGTTGGTCAACCTCTTAGAGATCATTTGACATCATCATCATCCTATAGAGAACTAACCATAGAGATAAGAACCAAAGATACAAAAACTGGCATCAACCACATCAAAAAGGTTTTAGCAAAATTAAATTGACAAATGTCATGTTCGTTTTTGTAATTGATGTATTATCTAGATATATCATTTGAATACAACATTTCGATATTACATTGTTCGTTTTTATATTATTATTTTTTGTATTCGGATGTAATATCTAGATGTTAAGTCGTTTGTTTTTTAATTTTGTAATAGATTTAAAAACTAGTAATTCAAAATACTAAAAATGCATGGCTTTAATTCTTAATAGTGAACTCATTATAATATTCAAATAAATATATCTAAATTTAATTTGCATTTTTGCAAAAAACATAATTTTGCATTTTTGCAAAAACACAATTTTACGATATTGGTGAAAAAACATAATTTTTTTTTTTGGTGAGAAACAAGATTTTCCAATTTTGACGGAAACATGATTATCGGTTTTGATAGGGAACATGATTTTCCGGTTTGAGGAGATGTGACTTTACGGTTTTGGCAAGAAAACATGATTTTTGGTTTTAAGATGAAAATACGATTTCTGATTTTGGTGGAATTTTACGATTTTACGGTTTTGGTGAGAAAACACGATTTACTGGTTTTGGTGGAAAAATACGATTTTCAGTTTTGACGGAAAACACACAATTTTACAATTTTGATGAGAAAACACAATTTTTGATTACAATATTATAAAATAATTATAACTAGTTTAGTTAGTTTTTATATTTGTATTAAAGATATTTATGTCTTTTGGATTTTGAAATGCAAATGTAGTATCTAAACTTTTTTTTTGCATCTCAAATATCCAGATATTCTATATATTATATACTTTGTATTTAGATAATGCATTTGTATGTTGATGCAATAGTGTCTAAATGAACAACATCTAAATGTTATCATCCATATGCATCGCCTGGATACAAAAGCGAACAGGGCCAAACACAATCGTAAAAGACTTTTTATAGTTATAAGCTATTATTATGCTCCTTAGTCCTTAGTCTCTTCATCTAAATCCACATTGTCATTTACCATTCGCTCTTCAACTATGAGTGCCATTTCACCAGCTTTGGCGTGAGTGAGTAGTGAGGTATAGTAGAGCTGAGTGTTAACATTACCAGCCTTTTGGAGGATAGTCATAAGCTTCTCTGCTCCGTTAACATGTGCTTGTTCCTCAAGTTTCTTGCACACTGCTTTAAGCAATCTAACATTCGCAGTCCACTTCTTCACAGCATCAACGGCTTCCCCGAAACAATCTAATATTTTTATTCATGTCTACAAGCCCATGTGAGGATTTCTGTTGGGATCTCATATTTGATTTATCATGCACATGATAAAATGCAGAAAACATGGGAATGAGAAAATGAGAAGGCAAAGCACAACAAGTCAAAGTAGTTGTTAAGTGTCTACTATTTAGTTTGGTTTGTTCTAAGTCTTTGAACTGTACTTGTTGTCTATGTCTAAAAGTCTAGAACTAATGGTATTGGCAAGGGTATAGAGAAAACAGAGATTACCGTTCTGTTTCTCCTTCTATAATTATGTAATAGATGTGTTGTGCAAATGTATGGGAAAAATCAGTTTCTCCATCTACTTTAAGCTTTCTAAGTCCAAAATGTTGTATGTTTGCCCTTGAACAATAACACAAAATAAAGTGAACAACAAAGAGATCAACCAAACCTACACTATAATAAAGTTTCTCTTAAGAGAGGTGCTTACGCAACCCATTCTTTCTCTTAGACTAATTTCTCCATCTAGTTTGGGCTTTTCGAGATTATATAGGTCTTATGCTTAACGCTTTAAGAAGCTTTTATAACTCTATTTAGAACATTGCAAAAGATAAGTATAGATGTTTATCATCAAAAATTATAACAAGAATGATATTACAACTTGTTTCAAAAAAAAAAAAAAAAAAAAAAGAATGATATTACAACTTTTATATCTTAGAGAAAAAGAAACTGATCAAAAGCTTATGGTTCAATCTAAATTCAATACTCAACCCAATTATTACAACAAACAGTGGAATGACACTACAACTTTATATCTTGGAGACATCATTTAAACTTCTTGTTCTTCTTATGGTTTTACCAAACATTACAGGATGATCTAAAAATGGCTTTAATCTTCTTGTTCTTCATCTGCTTTTTCAAAGCTTTCGTTGAGGGATTTTGAGACATCAAGA
>MU106985.1:0-73201 GCA_012274485.2 Sinapis alba | reverse complement strand
GGTTATCATGCTCCTGAAGTTCTCGAGACCCGGAAAGTAACTTTCAAATCTGACGTGTACAGTTTTGGGGTGTTACTGCTTGAACTCTTGACCGGTAAATCGCCAAACCAGGCATCACTTGGTGAAGAAGGCATTGATCTACCTCGGTGGGTACTTTCCGTGGTTAGAGAGGAATGGACCGCTGAAGTTTTCGATGTTGAGCTGATGCGATACCACAACATAGAGGAAGAGATGGTTCAGCTTCTTCAAATCGCAATGGCGTGTGTCTCTACAGTTCCTGATCAACGACCAGTGATGCAAGAAGTGCTGAGAATGATTGAGGATGTGAATAGAAGTGAGACTACCGATGACGGGTTAAGACAATCGTCTGATGACCCGTCAAAAGGATCAGAGGGTCAGACTCCTCCAGGGGAGTCAAGGACACCGCCACGTTCTGTCACGCCTTAGTAATTAAAGCAGCTTTAGTTTTTGTGTGTGTTCACTTTCTCCTTGAAAGGAGATGAAGAAAAATGAGATTTAGTGTGTGAGGTCTTTGTTGGGTCACGATAAAGCAAAAAGACACGACTATTCTGGCATTTGGACCAAATTCTAAAAGATGGCATCTCCCATCTATTTTTTTTTCTTTCTTTTTTTCTTTATCAATGCATTCAAGATATTTTAGGGGTTTGTTTAATCTTATTTGAATATTGTGTTTACAGGTTTAAATCAAAGTTCAATCCACACCACTTTGCACTTTATATGATTTGACTATAACACTACGAATTAGAGTATTTTCAAAGCTTACACTATATTTGGGTTGGGGGTTTTAATCTGAAAACGAAACTTTTTATATCAGTATTTAAGTGTTTTCCTTTTACGAATTAACTACAGAAGATGGAAATTTTAACCTTCAATCTAACTTCCATTGTTAGTTATATATAATGACATAATTTAGGAATAGACTGATGCAAATTTTATATATGCTATAATGAAACGTTGTGAAGTAAAGTTTACATATCTATTGAATGTTGCTGAAATTTCAATCATAGTAAGAAAAGAAGTAAGCAACAATCAATTATGAAACCATCAAGCTACTACTAATTATCCATGTCGTGTTATCATGGTAGAACTAAAGAAAGAGATCCGAGTTATGATGGAGAAATTGTAAGAATCTGAGAGAATTATAGTACCAAGGGTAAGAAGATAATGGGCGAATTTGTTTTTCTCTGCGCTTTCTACGCTGCAATCCGAATTTAACGATCTATATACTTCCACAGTTGAAGAACTCACTAGTACTTTACGTCACACATGCAGACCGTTCCGACTACCTGGTTCATAACTTGTTTGGACTTTGAAGACTTTTGGTTCCTCCGCAAATGTTTTTGCTTAGCCATCTCCTCTAGCCCACTCTCAACCAATGTTGATTTCTCCACCAGTTCTGCAACGGATTGATAATCTTTATTCATCATCATGGTTAAATAATCGGGATTTATTCCACGTACGAACCTTTAGATTTGCCACTCTTCGCCATCCATTTTTCGTCATGTGTACTTTTGAGCTTGTTAAACTCATACTCATAATCACGCATTGATTTTGACCTATGACGAAGTTCGAGGAAAGCAGTCTCCAACTTGATACGGACCTCAACTAAAAAATACTTCTTTGTGAACTCGTCCTTGAATGACTCCTAACTATGCACCTTTGCCAGATCTTTGCGAAGCATTCATTGCCACCATTGAAACGCATCACTTTCTAGGAAAAACTCTGTGGGATCATTTTTGTGCTCCTCTTGGCACAAAATGATTCAAAATTATGCTCTAAGCGGCTCTTCCACTCATCCGCTTCCATTCGCTTACACTCGTCACTGAACTTGCTTGTCTTTGGATTTTCAATTGGTTTGTCATGTCTACATATGTTGGTGCCGGCTGTGGCACTGGTGGTTGTTTTAACTTTTACCTTGTTCACCACATTTCCTTCCTATACCAAAGCTGCACAGAAGTTGAAGCCGCTAAAATATTTGCGTAAAGAACGTTTGAATCATCAACATCATGTTGGCCAATCCGCATCTAGGAGGAAAACCCGGTGGTGGTGAGTTGTTATCACATAAACAGCATTCGACGCATCACTAGCAATCTCTTCTTGACCATTCTCTAGCATTCGGGCTCCTCCTAGTATTTTTCCATTATCTACAAAGACACTTGAATTAGCTCACACTAAGACATGAAACTTTCCAAAAGTCGCTTATCCCTTTCATTAATAATATCATAAGCATAACACAATAAACATTAGTCTCATACAATTTATCTTTTATCCGAAATATAGACCATCAATACCTTCCAACCCTTTCCCACAAATCTCATTTTTAAAAAGCGACTAATAGGGACATGACCGACTGATCTACCCCACTTTGATACCTATTTGAAACACCCGATCTGGAAATCTAAAAAATAAACATATTTAGAAATTCTAAGTTAGGATAGAAGATTTTTACTCCACTAAACATAAGAAAATTAAGTAATGGAAAGATGTGTAACCTATCAGAAAATGATTTTCAATATCGTGTGAGAGAAACCAAAACAAAGGAAAAGATCATATGTGGTGATTAAACGGTATGCAAACAAGTATTTAGGACCTCTAAATATTAACAGACCGAATGAGTTGGCGTAGAAGACCCATCAACGGTGAACAGTCAAAACATTACATTATTATTCATGCATCAGTTTACATAATTGCTGTTTACATAATTCATCACTTATAATATTTTATTGTAAGTTGCGTGTGTAGTTTTTTCATCACTGATGAAAACGTACCCTCAAGCAGTATGAGTAAGAAGTCTCGGGGAGACGCGAAGAAAATGATGCAAGAAGGAGGAATTAGGAGAAAGAGAGGCATAGTAAAGAGAAAGAAATGAGAGATAGGGACAAAACCTGAGACAGAGAGAGAAGAGAGAGGGAGAGGAGACGCACGGAGGAAGGAGAGGGAACGCAAAGTGGTAGAAAGAGGAAGCAGGTTTAGCCTGAAGCAGATACTGAGAAGGACCAGAAAACTGTTTTTGCATATCAGGTAAATTATTAAACTTTGGTTTAGCAATGATGGGTGGAAAAATAACTCATCCAGTAAAGTCTTAGTGATTAATCCTATCCTATCTGCTTCTTCTATACACAGATGCCGCTTAAAGACAGCGAGACAGATGTTTATGAGTTCCTCTCCAAAGCTAGTTAGAGGGTGTGTTTTGCTTTTCAATTCTTACCGCCATAGGAGTACTCAACCTTAGTCTTTCTAGCCATGTTTGTCCCAGCCTTCTTTAGGCTAACATTTTATCACCTATGGTAATGTTTTCGTATGCTTAATTTTGTATTATATACTCTTCTGAGTTGAATAGCAAACTTTACGTTAAAATATAGTTAAGAGACTTCAAACCCAGTTGATGCTTCAAGTAGTCAAATTGTTTAATTTTGCTTGCTAATTGAGGAAGTACCTGTGATGGGTAAATTACACAATGATAGCCACAACAACAATGGTAAGCTCCACTCCACTTAACCCGTCTCCAAATACGTCTTATAGAGCCAGCTTAACCGGGTAGATTGAATATGTACTGGCCGGACAGTGTCTCTCATGGAGTCATGGACTCCAGAGAATGAGAACCCAAAGTTATTAATGTCTGTATCAGCTTTAGTTCTACCCTTTCAGCCTCTAATGGTCTTTGTTGTTCACACCGGAATGATTGAGGTACTAATAAAACTCAACACTACACAAGCCTTGCGAACAGTAATTTCCAAGTTGAGAAGTAGATTCCGACACCACACACATTTCAGATAAAAAAAAGTTAGCAAACGATGAAGAGGCTTCTGACACAACACTCCCACACGCCTTGCGAGCAGTGATTGTTCCTAAACCTTTGTTTGTATTAACATTGTTGTATAAGAAAAAAATTAACTATATCTACTAAAACGTATGGAGTATTCATGTTTCTCACTTATTATGCATGTTACTATATATGTACAATTTCACGTCTTATTACTACATATATAGCTCACATACCGTCACATATGAAGCTGATGCATTTATGACATTTGATTTTAAGGTATCATAACATATGTACTAGCTCACATATAAAACTGTATCAGTTTTGTATGTGACAAGAATGGCATCTGGTCATAACATTTGAGAGCAGTGATTGTTCCTCACCAATCAAACATCTGCAATTTTAGTTCTTTTGAATTGAGGATATGAGAAAATCTGAAAAGGTTCTGATTTATGGCACGCGTGAACCGTTAATTCGCCTTGAAATAGGTTTTGATCATCTTGCTGTCTTCTCTTATAGTGTCAGGCACATAGAGTTGGCTCTCAAGTAAGTGTTTTGAGATTTAATGGTTTAGATGCCTACTACTACAAGTGTCTAGATGTCTATTAAAAAAAAAGATGTCTACTACTAAAGTTTTTTTTCTACCATATTATGTCCAATAAATTTGATTTTAAGGTATGTTAATTGTGTGTTGTATCTCTTACATCTAACATGCTGTCCATCTTATCCAAACACTGCTGCTACATACATCAATGTAGCCATAATGGAGGAAGGTCGAGGAAATGTACTTGTTTTCTTGAGGCATCTTCACAAAGCTCTCAAGTGCAACCATATCAGAGGTTGCTTGATCCTGACCACATCCCGATGCTCTATAATTTTTAGCACATCATTTCTTTGTAATTTGTTTTGCTTATGCTAATACTTTCTACTTATTATGTGTATTGTCCCATTTGTCTCAAAAGACATTGGTCACCCTCTTTGAGAAGTCCGAGGAAAGAACTCTGAGGGCGCGATGTAGTGTCGTCTCAAATTATTTATGGACTCTGTCAAAAATCCATTAATAAACAGTATATTTAACAATAGAATAGAATAGTTTTAAACGTTTATAGCTCAATTTATATATAATTGATGTCTTTTTTAAAATTAAAAGTTCTAAATTTGATAATATGTCTAAAAATATATAATTTTAACAATAATTTATATATTTATTTTCAAAAATTCTTAATTTTTATATATTTAAACTCAGACCATGTTTGACCACTTCACTTGCTCATGCTATTAGACGGTCTTGGCGCGATGTGATACTTGGCCAGAAGATTGGATGCACATGAAAAGTGATGAACATGTAGAGGTACTGAATATTTTGTGGTTATGGAAAATCATCGAGTGGCACAGAATCATTTGTCAAATTTAAAGTCACAGATCATCAGGTATTAGACTGTTATTGAGATTTGACCAAAAGAATATGGAATCATGATGTTATAAATAGTATCACCGTTTTTTTATAGAAATGTCAATGAATAAGTTGTGAAATAGACACTTCTAGAAGAAAAAACATCAGCAATTCACTATATTTAATCCTTGATGTTTATTTGCGAAATCAATGCTTTACAATTATTATTTTCAGAACTGGTTGCTGATAATATTATGAACCTGTGACTATTCCTTTGTGGTATGTAGAGTATTAAACAGATTGTACTGTCCAAGCATGGCATGCTAAAATAGAGTCACATGATCCTCTGGAGATAGGCCACGCTCTTGCAGTCCAGTCATTGCTCCCAGTTATCAAGGTATTTTCGACCATTCGAATTGATCTGTATAAATGACACCAAATAAATCATATATCTTAATATCATAGTATCCTACAACAGTTTACAAAGTAATAATAAAGGTTTAATAAAAGCTTCTTCTTCAGTGCCTTATGAGTGATCGATAGGTATTAGCCGGTTAATGATATTAACTTTGCAAATTTATATGATCGATAACAATAGGTGGCTTACTCATCGGTCTGGAGTTACTCTCCAGTTACTTAGGGAATAACAGTCTCGCTCGAGTACTCTTTGGTTTCTTTTTCCTTATCCATCTGAGAAAGATAGAACAAAGTTGATGACGTCAAATAATGTGTTTTATATTGACAGTGATGTTGCAAAGGCCGGCTTAACATTTTTAGGGGCCCTAGGGCAAAACTTTTTTTTATCCTTTAAATTTTATGTTTATTTGATGTTTTAAATATTTTTTTGTTTTTCAAATTTTTTCAGTAATATTTTGTTTATTTTGTGATGAAAACAAAACTAGATACATATATAATACGTTTGGACCCCTTTTCAATTTTATTTATATTTAAAAAAAAAAATCTATGTAAAAAAAAAAACATATATTTATAAAAAATAAAATCTCATAACTATTAATATATGAGGGGTTCCGCTTGTACCAAGAACGATCGCACCGTTTATCCCCTAATAAGCCGGCATTATTGCTAGTGAAATTTCTGGTCTCAACATGTGTTTATTATTAGTTGGAACTGCGACTGAAAAGGCAAGTGATATGGTTGCTTATGCTAATGAGCCGCAACATGAAAAGATAATAAGGTAATGTTGAAGGAAATTTGTTGGTGATGAGAGGTCATGGTATTTTGAATAAGCATTTCACTAATCAGCATTTTGGTGTGATTTTTAGGTGATAGGCTAGCTCTAGGCGTATATAATTACAGTTATACGGCAAAGAAGGAGCAGATGACTAGAGATTAAGATCCTATTATCAGTTCTGGTGGCATTTACGCACTGACATTGGCTTATACGGAAACAATATTTTTGTTTTATAAGGTACCAATCTACACGGTAATTAAGCATGGCATTTCGGGTATCGGTTCGGTTCGGGTATTTCGGGTATTGGGTAGTTCGGATAGGGGGCTAGAGGATCCATTTACTACTTAACTATTTTCGGTTCGGTTTCGGTTCGGGTAGTTTCGGATTCGGTTCGGTTCAGATAATAAAGTTAGGAACCGGAAAATACCCAGAAAAAATTCGGTTTTCGTTCGGTTCCGGTTTCGGTTCGGTTATTTCGGGTAGTTCAGGTAATTCATGTTAAATATCGGTTTTTTTGAATAAAATATTAAATAGTTAAAATAATTTAGATAAAATTTGGATATTTTCGATTACTTTGGATAGTTTTAAATAAAAATATCCGAATACTTTCGGATAGTTCGGATAGTTCGGATAGTTCGGATACTTTACAATTATTTAGTTTTTTAAATATTTTAGATAATTTTTAATAGATTTTTAAATTATGAATATATATATATATATTTTTAATTATATTATATGTATATATAATTAATATTTTTATATGTTCGGATATCCGTTCGGTTCTCGGTTCGATTCCGGTTCGGTTCGGTTATTTTGGTTATAAAATTTAAGAACCGTTCGGGTATTTTAGGGTTTTGGTCCAGTTCCGGTTTCGGATATTTCGGTTCGGTTCCGGTTCGGTTCTTCGGTTCCGATTTTTTTGCCCAGGCCTAACGGTAATAACCAAGGACAATGTAAACCACGCTTTCAGATAAATAAATAGACACCAAATGGAAATGCAATTTTTGGTGAACACTAATAACGGCGGCGAATGAGTTCGAGTGTCTAACGTATTCCAAGAACAAAAAACATGTTACCCTAAAAAATCAGTAAGAGGATGCCGTATCTAACTTTTGTGTTAAGTTATGGGCCAAATCAATCAATACATGGTAAAGGTACATAGTTTTCCACTGAAGTTTAAAAACATAAGAGCTACTAACAACCACTTTCACAAAATCTATTGTGAGATCATCCACGGGTTAGGCAAAGACGGCCATTAGTGGCAAGATCTACTTGCTTTATCTGCATTTTTTTTTTGATTCTTAAAGTCGATTAGTTTCATGATGTTTTACGTGCTTCTTTCTTTATTGCAGTTTAGCTACAAGCCTACAACAATCACATCTCAATCTGGAATTTTAACTTGAAATTTTTGGCTTGCTAAGCCATTACGGACAATGGTTTTGGGAGGTCCATTGGAGAATGCTAGACAACTGTACTCAACTTTATAACCAAGAAGCTAAATCTCAAGTAGTACGAAATATATCAATTCTGGTTTAATAATTTCTTTAAAAATAATTGTGTTATTATCAATATCGGTTATAAATGCAGTATCGGTTATATATGTACATCGTCAAGGAAAAAAGCGGTGTAGGAATTATAAAGATACTATAAGTTTTAAAATGTTTATGAAATGAAAAATAATTGAATCATAACTAAGTTAACTTCTTATAATTCATTACCATTCCAAATGGACTTTTTGATATTAAAGACATCTATTTTGAATTTCAATCTTTTTAACTTCGTTTTATAATTTATGTTTATATTATTGTATATATTCATTATATACACATAAAATATAATAGTTTAAATTAAATTATAAATTTGTGGGAAAACTCGGGAGTAACCTACCAAAATACAGTAAATCTTACGATTGAGAGATTTCATCAATTATAAAATACTTTATTGCAAATGTGTGTTAATTCTGATAAACATGCCAATATTTTTTTTTTGATCAAAAAGAAACATGCCAATATAATTCCATAGTTTTGTCAAAAAACATGCCAATATAATTCCATAGTTTTGTCAATCTTTTGTTTTTGTTTGTTAACCAAATATATTCATCTTTCGCACGTACAAGCAAATGATGAAAAAAATAAAAATAAGTTTGTGGTCACTGGTCACTCACGTAATTGTAACTTTTAAAGTTATTCATTATAATTTGGTCCATCTACGGATTATCGAATATTCTAATACCTAAAGGAAATTAAAGCTGGCATAGGATTTTATTGTTCAAGGATATAATAACTTTACAGAAAACAAAGGATAGTGGTGGTGTCAGCTTGGCGGAGCATGCCTGACATGTGCATCTCATCAATTCTCCTTTATGTTCATATCCCCACTCGGATCTATATCGGTTATCTTCACGCATGGTGTTATCTTTACTACTTTCTTTTATAAAATTTTGACTGGAAATAAATATATAAACAAAAATACAAAAAAAAGTGATTTTAAGGCGGAGAATATGATAAATAGTACAGACAAGACAGTTTCCTTACCCAAAACGCTTCAAATGGCAAACTCCACAAAGTCTTACAAAGACATTAATGAGTCCGATTATGAAACCTCAACAGCCGGACCAGACTCTAGCCGCCGCACGAGCTGGCTAAGTAGCTCTTTCACAGCCAGTCCTAGCTGTAGTAGCTCCATATCTCATCTAAGTAACCATGACCTCAACACCTACAACCAATCAAAGCCTCACAAAGCCAACCAGGTCGCATGGGAAGCAATGGCTAGGCTACGTCGACGCTGCGGCCGTGCGGTAGGGCTAGAACACTTCCGGCTTTTGAAGAGGTTAGGGAGTGGTGACATTGGAAGTGTGTACCTCTGTCAAATACGTGGAAGCCCCGAGGTGGCGTTATATGCCATGAAAGTTGTGGATAAGGAGGCAGTGGCGGTGAAGAAAAAGGTTGGAAGGGCGGAGATGGAGAAGAAGATTTTAGGGATGCTTGATCATCCTTTTTGCCCTACTTTATACGCAGCATTTGAGGCTTCTCATTACTCTTTTCTCGTCATGGAGTATTGCCCTGGTGGTGATCTCTACACCGCCCGCTTACGCCAGCACTCTAAACGTTTCAGTATTTCCTCCACTAGGTATCCTTCTTTAATCAAAATAGTGTTTCCTCCACTTGCTTAAAATATGAACCACGATTTGTCACAAAAATAGCCTTAAAAAAAATAAAATGACCAAAATAGACTTTTTTTTTTTTTGAAATTTTGATTTTTTTTTATTTTTTTTTTGAAATTTGAAACCTTAACCCCAAACCCACCCCTTTACTCTAAACCCTAAAGTCCAAATTAGTTAACCCTAGGGGTATAAATGCATATAAATGAAATTTTTAGCTTCTAAAAAAACATTTTGGTCATTTTCTTCCTTAAAAGCTATTTTTGTGATAAACAACCTAAAAGAGACTATATAAGGGAATTTATCTTTGTTTTTTTGTCGAACAAAACTTAGTTATTAGTTGTAAATGCTTTCCATCAAATGGTACTATATATCATATATGTATACTTATCAAGAAAATGTTTTCACCTTTTGTGTTAAACCATGAATAATGCAGATCTCTTAAGAACGATTTTTAACGAATATAAGAAACGTTTCTTAGTTTTTATTTAAAAAAATTAAAAAACATCTTCTAAATAAAAAAATATAAAAACGCCTTTTATATTCGCTAAAAGACCTTTCCTTAGAGACATGCATTAACCATGTTCAACTATATTGTTTCCGTATCCACCCATATCCGCAGGTAGTGGATTAGTTTTTTCGCCTATAAATATATACCAATCTTTTTGTGGTAAAGGTAATAGATCTCTAATATATTTTTTCTTTAAAATAAAATAACTCTATAATAGAAATAAAATTATTGAAATATACTTTTGTAAAATAACATTCTTTTAAATAAAGAATAGAAAATAAAAGAATGCTATTTATTCTTCTAAATATAAAAAATAGAGAAAAAATATAAAAATGTTTTGGAGTAAATTTACCTCTAATATTATTATAGAAGTAAATATAAAAGTAAGTTAGAGATGCTCTGGTATAACAAAGAAAAATATATATTAATAGGTTTACATATTTTGGAAATGTAACAACTAATCATCAATCAAATGGTGGATACTATCAGGTTTTACGCAGCAGAAACACTAGTTGCCTTAGAGTATCTCCACATGATGGGAATTGTGTACAGAGACCTGAAGCCGGAGAATGTATTAATAAGAGGCGATGGTCATGTGATGCTCTCTGATTTCGACCTCTCTTTCAAATGCAACGTCGTTCCACAGCTCCTCAACCACAATGACTATGACCATCAAGTCCATGACAATGATGATGATGATGATGATGACTTCAGCATCTACCGTAAATGCTCGACACCTTCTTGCACCAGGACTCCACTAAACCCCGTAATATCCTGCTTCTCTCCCGCTTCTAGCAGGAGAAGAAGAAGAAGAAAGAATGTTATTACTACCACAATACACGAGACAGCAGCAGGTAGTACTAGCGGATCCGTCAAAAGCAACGATGTTTCTAGAACGTTCTCTCGACAACTTTCTTCTTGTTCTCGAGTTTCGAGTGGGATTAGAGTTAGAGACCTCTCTGGTGGATGTCCATCTATTTTCGCTGAACCAATCAACGCTCGTTCTAAGTCGTTCGTGGGTACACATGAGTACTTGGCCCCGGAGGTAATCTCAGGTACGTATAGCGCATATGGTTTTCAAGTGACTCAAAAATATTTTCGTGAGTAATCACTGTTTTTTTTCTTATAAATACAAAACCGTTATCCATCGCTATTTCACCACAAAATCAGGCCCACTAAAATATAATTTTGAGAAATATCCCTATAAAAAAATTATCACAGAAAAAAATTCTAAAAAAAAAATGATGAAAATATTTCATTAAATAGGTAAATAAACATTTATATTCTTAGGGTTAAGTAATCTAGACTTAAAATTTAGAGTTAAAGAGTTGGATTTGCGGTTATAGTTTCAAATTTTCAAAAAAAAAAAAAAAACAATTTGAAAACAAAAGAAGACTATTTTGATATTTTTAGTGTTATTTTATGACAAAAACTTAAAAATGAGTTATTTAAGAGAATTGTCATATAATTTTATTAAATTGAAAATTGTGTTTCTATGATTTTAGCTAGGTTAGCCAAAAATGTTCGGTTTTGCTAAGACCATCTCCATTGGAAGGTTCTTAGGGAGGGGTTCTTAGCGGAAGTTAAGAACCTCTCCGTAAGAAACCTCAATGGACATGCTCTAACTAGTTTTTATTTGTCAGGACAAGGGCATGGGAGTGCAGTTGACTGGTGGACTTTCGGTGTATTTCTGTACGAGATGATATTCGGGACGACACCGTTTAAAGGCGATAACAACGAGAAAACGCTAGTAAACATTCTTAAAGCACCCTTAACATTCCCAAAGGTTATAGTGAATAGCCAAAAAGAGTACGATGATATGGTGAGCGCTCAAGATCTTATCGCCAAGTTACTGGTGAAGAACCCTAAGAAGAGGTTAGGGAGTCTCAAAGGCTCTATTGAGATCAAAAGACATGAGTTCTTCGAAGGTGTTAATTGGGCACTAATCAGGTCAATAAAGCCACCTTGGATTCCTAAAGAAGAGACTAATCACAAAATCAAGAGTGATAATCGTAGCGTTAGTTATTTTTTGCCACCGAGGTTTATGATGACTAGGAAGGAAAGGGATGAGCCTTACCATGTGTCTAATCATTTTGATTATTTCTAACCTTTAGGCTATAAACCTTTTTTTAACTGATATGGTATTGTTTAGCACTCTTAGCTTCATATAATTTGAATTACATGCGATTACCATGAGATTAGAAGTGTAAATATCATTAGGTGAAAGACATGTTATTTCTACTTTGTACTATCATGTGATTATAAATTGCCTTCTTGAATTTTCTAACCATATTCAGTACTCAAACAAAGAAAAATAAAAGCTCAATGTAGAACGAAAATACATTTCTAACAAGAAATATTTATCTTTGAGACATTTTTAGAGATTTTTCTTTTTAATGTTAGGTAACAATTACATCATCGTATAATTTTTAACTCTATTACATATGATGATCAATTATCTGTAACATATGCGATCTTGATGAACAACTCCACAGATAATGATTCCACGATGTAGCTTTTCCTGAAACACTTGGATCGACAAATTAATAGTTTCATGGATCAATAAATAGTTATGCATGTACGACACTCTCGATGGACATGTTCATTTTGCAATAAACGACCATAATTAACGGCTTTGCCTGCGAATCTACAATTACAATAAACTTTGCCTTCTATAATATGTAAAAACATTACGTCTGAGCTTTAAACCCCAAACTTGAATGTAAAAGTTTTTAAACTTTAATAACTAGGTTACAGTGTTTCTACTTATAGATTACAATCACATTAGGAGACATTTTAAATATGTGGAACATTTTTTCCAGGATAAATGTTTAATATGCTTTCCAGCTTGAGTAACGAAAAACGTAGGCAACCGATATGGTAACTAAAGAGTCGTACGTATGGGGGAGTTTACAGATGTATTAGGTTGCCAGATGGAGGTTGGCTGTATCTACTGTCTTTAGTCATAGAATGAGATGATGAGAATGTGATGATGGTTGTATGTTGAATGAATGATGATTACAATTTAGTAAAGTACTAAAAGTAATGTGGTCAATTGTTGCTAAACTGATCTTTGCTACTAGTCATTTTTTGTTTTATATTACATTATATAGAAGTTCATAGGGGAAGGCTGGTCTAAAAGCTATTTTACTGATTAATCAACTTTTTCACCTCTCTCTTTTTATTCCCTTGCATGCAAGATTGTAAATAGAATTTCTCAACCAAAAAGAAAAAATTGTAAACAAGAGTAATAAATATTGTTGGATTGGTGGATTTAAACGGAAAAAACACGTCTAGGATTCATGGAACCTTTGGTGGAACACAGTGGCTTACAGGGCCGTCTAACGGTACGTGCAAGTGGAGCGGTCGAACAGGGCCCAAGTCAAAAGAGATATTAAATATATATAAAATAAATATATAAATTTTTAAAACTACTTTATTATATTGTTAAATATATCATTAATATTTTTTGAACATGGCCTAAAAATAATACAAGACGGCCCTGGTGGCTTACTCTATAGCAGAAACATGTGTATCTGAACCCGTATTCTCCGGTTTGCCGGGTGAACATGGTTTACAAACGGTACATTTTGTTTCTTCTTTGTTTAGATCATTGATAAATTACTCGTTTTGTTTCGGAAAATACACGGCATCCTCGTTATACGTACAACAAATAGTTTAAATACTGACCAAAGTTATGTATGATGTAAGAGCATCATGCTCTGATTATTCCTAGAACTCCATTTAAAGTTTTTATTATTATTATTTTTTCTAATTTTTTTTTTAAAATAATCGTGAACTGTCACGTGTTAATAAAATCCGCGAATAATACAAAAAATAATTTATAATTAAGAGTTTTTAAAATCTTTTCTTGTACTATTTACG
Organism: Sinapis alba; assembly: GCA_012274485.2. NCBI lineage: Eukaryota > Viridiplantae > Streptophyta > Magnoliopsida > Brassicales > Brassicaceae > Sinapis > Sinapis alba. Next base: position 59,276 of record MU106985.1, on the reverse strand, counting down.
AATCTTACGCATCAGTGGAACCCGCAAACAGTGCAAGAAATCCACTTAAAAACCATAAATAATCATGTTCTAAGAATGGTTCCACACATTTCAAAATTAATAATGTGGAAGTGATGCGCACTATTATTAATGATGTTATTACGGATACAAAAATGATTTCACTCACTGGAATCACGACCGGGGAATTTTTATGAGAGACTATTATGATTCTTCCTAAAAACTAATGATGGGAAACTTAGTAAATTATACGTTTTCCCATTACTTTTACGGAAGAAAAGTAAAAGGTTTTGGCCTAAAAGAGAATTGTCATAATAAGTTTGAATTTAATGATTTTATAATCTATTGGAGCTTTTATGTGGACCGCTTTTACTCGCAATCCCTCCGTTTTCTATTATATAATTTAGAATTGAACGCATTATTTTTTAAAAAATATTTAATTTTATACTCCTTTTTCGACAAAATGTCATTAATTATGTAATTAGTTATATTTTAATTCATAAAAAGATAATTTACAAAATAAAAAATTATATTATATTAGAAACAATAAATTTTACATTAAAAATAAAAATAACATATAATTTAAAAATAAAAATATTTTTTCAGAACGGCATCTATTAAAAATAGCGGGAGTATAATTTAGCAACGAGAACTGTTTGCATTTATTTGGAAATGAATGCATAACTTAGATAAAATCAGCAATTTTATAGTATTTTTAACCCAGAGATCTCTTTTTGGGTCTTTTTTTATTTTTATTATTTTTGCTTTTTCTGATTTTGTAAAAGAAAAAAAAATTAAACCAATTGCATGCCGACACGTCAGTAGGACCTGCAAACAGTGCAAGAGACGGTTCTTATTTAAGAATTTTAGGAACCGTCTCTTGCACTGTTCACATGCTCCACATGTTAATGGGGCCCGCGAACAGGACAAGAAACCTCCTTAAGAGACTTGGTTAATCATGCTCTTAGGCCATCTTTATCCTAGAGACCCCTTTTGGAGTCTCTTATTTTTATTTTTTTCTTAGCTTTTTCTGTTTTCCAAAAAAAAAAAAAAAAAATTAAACTAATCGCGGGCCGACACGTGTCAATGGAACCCGTGAACAGTGCAAGAGACGGTTCTTATTTAAGAGTTTTAGAAACCGTCTCTTGCACTGTTCACGGGCCCCACATATTAATGGGACCCACGAACAGTGTAAGAGGCCCTCTTAAGAGACCCGGATAATCATGCTTCATTGTTCTGATATTTTTGAATTATACAAAGAATAACATTTTATATTTATATATTTTCAGTTTATAATAGATTTATTTAATAAAAATAAAAATATATTTATGTATTAAGTTATAAGAATATTAAAATAATATTTTTATGAAACAAAAATAATCTTGTTATAACTGTGACTACTGAAAGAACAACAAATGAGAGAAGAATGAAAAATGAACAAAATAATAGTAATAATGATAATATATTATCCCTTCCAAATTTAATTTGATAATATTGTGAAAATAATACATTTTTATTGATGGTAACAAATAGGAATACACTATTCTCATTTATTCTTTTGATATCCATTTAGAGTTTAAATATCTTTAAGTTTTTATTAAAAAAATTTTTAAAAAATTCCTCTATAATTATTTTCAGTCAATTTTTACTCAGTCAAACGATAAGTTACGGACAGTCATAGATAAATTTTGAAGAGTTATCAGAAATAATGGTTAAGCTTGGATTTATCTATTTAAACATAATTAAAATAGAGTTACATTCTAAAACAAAACACATTATTAAAATTTAAACATTCTTGGTAAAAAAAAAACACATGTTCGTAGAGAACCAGAACTGAAACTGCTGGGAACGTAACGGATGGATTGTCAACTGGTAAAAGTAGCTTTGGTCTGTAAATCATCCGTTAAATTCCTTAAGTGTCCAAGTAAGATACGGCAACAAAAACAAATGAATGAGCAAAACGAACCACCCATTATACATAGAGATCCAACATCTTTTTTTTTTAGAAAACAAAAGCGGACATGAAACTGCGATTCAAACAAATGTCTAAACCCTATGATACAAACTAGAAAACAAAAAACTTCTTACGGTTTACTTAGTGTTAAGACTCGTCTCTGTTCTGTCGTCTGGGCCGGCAAGCGTCACCTGCAACACATGGTTTCGTACTCAATCAACAACAACACCTCTTCTACAAAATCATATAGTTTCTAACTCCCATCTTTGTTGATAAAAGAAAAACTTACATTGCATTCACAAGCGAACCTGCGTGCAAGCATAATAGCAGCGTTTCTTCTCTCTCTCTGACTCAAAAGCAACCATAATGGACACACCTTTCTTCGCCTGCCAATACACTGCCTGATCTGCGGCATTTCCACCTCCTCTCACACTCCACATAACTACTCAAAATATGACACAACGATTATAAACTTTTTTTTTTTTTTTTTTTTTTTTTTTTTTTTTAAAGAGAAACTTATATATATATGAAGGATCCCGCAGGATTACAGCGCTAATACACAGATGACAAGAATCTGGAAAACAAAAAATGGTTAGTATGCACAACCTACTAACTGTCGAAAAGAAGGAACCAAGTAGACAAAAAGGTTATAGTTGAGGGAAGGTTCCTTTGATCCCTAGATAAAGAGTCCAGTTTAGCACGCAGAGTACGTTGAATCTCAGCCACCAGAGCAGCCGTTGGACGAAAAACCTGAGTATGCAGCCTTGAGTTTCTTTCCCTCCAGATCAAGTAAAGTGACGCTTGGAAGGCTAGTTTGAGGATTAAATTGACATTCCTATCCTGAGTTGGGTCTTTAATCCATCTTAATCCATCAAGAAAAATTGAAGGAGGCGAAAGATGGAGTTTAGAGCAAAAGAAAGACCAAACCTCCTTGCTGAAAGCACAATCGAAGAATACATGTTGACGAGATTCGTCGATTGTGCCGCATAGGAGACATGATGGAGAGACGTCAAGACCCCAACGCCTCATCCTATCTCGAGTTGGTAATCTGTCATGAGCAGCCAGCCATGTTATGAAGGCATGTTTAGGAATTTTACCCTTGAACCACACAGACTTATGCCATGACACTTCTGGTAATTGGTTGTAAAGATGATTCCACATGAGCGATGAAGAGAAATTGTTTACCGGTGCGTTATCTCCTACTCTCCATAAGAACATATCATCACTCTCTGATGTAACAATTTCTGAAGGATTAGGCAAGTTGTCCTTGAGAAAACCAATGATCGGATTCCTAGACCGTGACGAATCCAGCCACCATCGGTTATCAACAATCGCCTCACGGACCACTGCCATTTCTGATAATCCGGTTGTCCTTGGGCCATTCTCTCCAGTCATATTAATTAATGGTCCCAGCGAAGTCCAATTATCAAACCAGAAACTCGCTGTAATACCAGAACCCAATTCGCAAACCACAAAGGGACGAGCTAACGGTCTAAGCTTGCACAAAGATTTCCATATCCAACTTCCGGCTCTAGTGGGGTCAAGAATCCAGAAATTTTCATTTCCTATACGGTGCATACGAGTCCACGAAACCCAGAGAGAACCTGATGAAGTAAATAGCAACCATATTAGCTTGAGTCCCATGATTTTATTCCAATTACTTAGCTTCCTCAGTCCCAAGCCTCCTGATTCTTGAGAAGAACAAACATTATCCCAAGAAACTTTAGCTCCTCTAGCTCCTGAAGGAGCCCCTTTCCACAGAAAGCTATTACACATTTGCTCGAGAGCGCGAAGGCAACCATTGGGAAGGAGAAATATTGAAGCCCAGAACGATATTGTGGAGTATATTACTGATTTCAACAACTGAAGCCGTCCTGCGAAGGATAAGTGCTTGACTGTCCAAGAAGTGAATCGAGAATAAATCTTGTCGAGTAATGGCTTATAGTCTTGTTTCCGCAGTTTCCTAGTAGTTAGGGGAACCCCCAAGTAACGAATCGGAAAGGATCCTTGAGACAATCCATGAGATGTAGCTGAGGCTCGATTTCTATTAGGGTCTCCACCATCGAAGAACACTGCAGTCTTGCTCTTATTAATACCCAGACCAGAGCACTTGTTAAAGTCCTCCAAGATAGATAATAGTCCGCCCAGAGACTGGTCAGTGCCATCAAAGAATAAGAGAACATCATCAGCAAAGCTTACATGGGTAACAAGGGGAGCATTACCAAGAGGATGTAAGCCGAATACATTGTTTATAGCCCCTTTGTCCAACTGCTTTGAGAGGATGTCCATGGCTAGTACGAACAGCAAAGAAGAAATAGGATCCCCTTGCCGTAAACCTTTTCTACCAGGAAAACAATCAAGCAATTCTCCATTGAAGGCTACCTGAAAGCTTCATTGGCACCTTTAAGAGATCAAGATGATTCTGAGACTCGAATACAGTAGCCTGAACTGGTGGAAAATCTGCAGAACTGAGATTAGATGAAGGAACATCCATCGAATCTTGTAGCTCTGAATGAGAATCTGATATGATGAGTTCTTTCTCTTTTAGTATGACTTGAGCTGCTGAGTATGAGACCCTTGGAAGAACTTGGTTTTGCTCAAAATTCTTTCTTTGGATTGGAATAGTGCAGTACTTCAGATTGTGGCCAAACTTGCCACAATTACAACATTTGGGGGGAAGGCGCGGGTATTCGACATTGACTCGAACAGAAAATCCATGAGAGTCTCTTACGATGACAGCCAACGGCGGAAGATTCTTCAATTTGATCTCAACCTTTACCTTAGTGTCTCCAAAGTGGAACGGCTCAAGTCTTGAGTTTTCCGTATGAAGTGGCTCTCCTATTCCACTAGCAATAACACTAATCCCTTCGAGCGAGTAAAGCTGAGGCGGGACATTCTTGAGTACAACCCAAGTCGGAGCGTTGGTCAACTCCTGCATCTCGAGAGACACTTTGGCCGACCAGGGCACTGCCGTAAGAGCGCAATTATCCACTTGCCAGTATCCAACCTCGAGAATCCAGTGTCTGGTCGCCACTGAAAGAACAAAGATTAGGCAAGCTGTTTGAGATAGAGGATGAATCGTAATATTTCCATGTTTCCCCCAAACAGGGTTAAGATCGTTGTAAATCCTGGTTGGAGCTGGACAACAGCCATGGAACTGAGCAATGATATAATCCTTCCAAGCTTCCGAAGCTTGAAGAACCACTGAGTCTGGAGCGAGAACAACAGGAATTCCATCAATTTCACTTGAGGGAGATGAGACTTTCCTAAGGTTTCTTAGTGAGTTTTTAAATCTCTGAGCATAAGACGGAGCATCTGTCGACGGAATAGATGGTGGAATCGATGAGCTTGATAACGGCGGAGGAGAGACAAACCGAGGAGAGGACAAACCATCATCATCAGGGGGATCCGGAGTTAGTGCTTCGAGAACAGCCGGAATAGCCATTAAACACGAGAGAAGAAGAAAGCAGGGGAAGAGGATCCCAGACAACGGCGGAGGCCGTCAAACAGCGAGGCGAACCCTAATTTCGCCACAAAAGTCGCACCTTTCTTTTTCTTACAAAAGTCGCCACTCTGTATTTAAAAATGCGTCACTAACGATTATAAACTTTAATTTCCCAAAGCAGACGTACAGACGCTTTTAAGGTCGAAAAGTGCATCACTTAATACTAGAGTAATACTCTTTTGCAATCACAGGCTTTCCCTTGCAAAGTTGTATCCTCATTTTACCAACGTGAAGCAGGTGGATAGATTCCGATATATGGTCTTCCCCACTCATTTGAGTCACAAGTACCTGTCAATTACATAAGGGATACTTTTTAAAACTACTAATTCCAAGCCATCCTATAGCGTGACAGAAGAAGGCAAGAAGCCTTACATTGAAATCAACATCTTGTTTCCGTACTACTGCCTCCACATAGCTACCCAACCCAGCAGCTGGCACCAAATCAGGATTACTTTTTTTTCATCGAGAAATGATTGATAGAAATCAGCACTTGATCATGAGGACATAACAATAATTCAATAAACATGAATCAATCTTTCCCACTGTGGATAATGAAAGCGTGTGGCCATTGTAAATGATATCAGCATGCAAGGCTCGTCCAACGTCAAAAGGCTCGGGTGCGTAAACTGATTTTGTGGCACCTGATACGTAACTTCTTCTCTCTACCAATTAGTTTGTAATTTTTAATTTTTTTTTTTTTGGTTTTTCTTTGTTAATGCCAATAAATTGACGTGGATTTTACATTAAGTCTCCTTAATCTTAAATTATATATCAAATATTTTCCAGTAATAACCAAATTATACATTAAGTCTCCTAGATCTTAAATTATATATCAAATATGAAAAAAAAAAACGAGGCTGGGATAGTGACACTTGAGGGGAAATCCCAATACGGGAATCACATACTTTGATTCTCATTGACCATAAGGATATGCGTTATTGATTGTTTTCGACCTATTTGAATATACGAGAGAGGGTTTTTCGGTGGGATGCACTTTCCACCCAGAAGTTAGATATAGTTTTTAATAGATCTGAGTTTAATCATTTTTTGGTTTAAAAAAACTAAATTTTTAATTACATATTTCATTTTAATTTATATATTTCATTGTTAGATGATTTATAATAATTTTATTCATAGTTTAAAATTTTAATTATAAGATCAACTTAGGTAGTAGTTTTGGATTTTGCAAGACAATAATCATAAAAGTATTTCTTTTTCTTTTTGTTTGTAATAAGATGGTAGTTGTAGTTTTACAACATATTCATGTTACTTTAACATTTGATTGAATAAAATTATTTTTTTCATTTAAAAAAATTATTTTTTTCATTTAAAATTAAATTTTAGGTCTTTTGAAAATTTCCTTTTTAAACTACTCATTTTCTTATTCATATTTTTTGGTTCCACGATTATGCAATGTTACTCATCTAAGCTATAAAATATAATCCATTTGTTTCATTTTAGCTTAAGTTTAAGTTAATGAACAAATATTAAGAAAATATCAATTTTATATTAATATTTTCATCCATAATCAATCAATAAAGTACAACGGTAATTTTTTTTTTTTTTTAAGTGATGAGAATTGATATACTAAAGTCTTTGTAATTATAAAACTAGAATGTCAATTAAGACACATTTTATTAGTAAAATATTTGAGGTTTTGACTTATATATAAGTAACAAAGGAAAAGGTGCATGAGATTAGAAATTTAAGGGGAGAACGAGCTTAATGTCTTCTTCCAGTAAGGGAAGGTTTCATATGAACAAGCTCTTCTTTATTCGCTCCCATGTCTAAAGCTAAACGACCAGCCTCTAAGAACTGTTTCACAGCATCTTCCATATACCTCTTTCCTTGAATCACAGTCATTCCTTTTCCTATTTCTTTAGGAAATGTTGTAAGTACATCATCTCCTTTTAGAACCGCAGCTAGTTGTACAAGCTCTTGCTGAAACTCACTCAAGTTAGCATTCTCATTCGCCTGTCTCATTCTTATCTTAACCGGTTCGGGTAAGGTCTCGGGACAATCAGTTCGAGGCTCTTTTCGGATTTGCAAAATGTTCTCAAACGTCCCTGCCCATTCATCTCTTTTTGTGAGGAAAGGCGTTGATAGATTGAATAGTTTCTTTACAGTCGCAGGGATAGAAGAATGCTCATATTCAGATGATGGGAATGGTGAGCCGTTTGGTCCATGTACGACCGTTCCTTTCTCGATCCATGGAGACACTGCTATTGTTGGCACACGAATACCTAAGCGGTTGAACTCGAATAGGAATGGTTCTGGTCCGACTATACCGTCCGGGCTAGGCACATTGTGAACCGGTGTTGGCACGTGGTCGAAATATCCACCGTGCTCGTCGTAAGTGATCAAAAGTAGGGTTTCGTTCCATTGTGGGCTCGCTCTTAGTGTCTCGTACACTTCCTTTATAAACTTCTGAAATGTGTAACGAAAACATTGTTGGACATTAGAAAAAACATTGGAACATTAATTAAACTTATTTCGCACTTCATTTTTTTAAGAAGTATTTTATGATAACTATGATTAATGTGAATATATACAAATATTAAGTATTTAAAAGTTATATTATCTATGGAAAAATAAAATACACTATTAATTAAAATAATTATGTGTCTAAGTAATCATTTAAACTGTGATTTATCCTGGAAAGGTGGATAAAATAAAAATAAAAATTGTTAGTAATATAGCTGATTTATCCTGGAAAGATTTAGTTTATTTTTAGAAAATTAATTACTAATATAGCTGATTAAGATATTTCTAAGTTTGAATAAATATAATGTGAAAATTCTAAATATTCTATATTTTAAAATCTCAATATTTATGGGTAATAAAACATCGTTCTTATTGGACTTTTAAATAATAATTTTAATTCACAAAAATCTTATCTTTCTTAAAAAAATTTAAATCCTAATTTTAAATCAAACTGATATATACACGTGTATAAATTAAATAAGAGCCAAAAAGGAACCTGTCCTTGGTAGACGTCATGAGATGGATGATCATCATTAGCTGGCTCAAATATAGTATCCATGTAACGTTGCTCAATTACAGCATAACCAGGGAGCTTTCCTTTCTTTGCATGATCCTTGAAGGATAAGGCATAGCTATGGAACTTAGGAATGTATTTGAGTTTCCTAAGGTTACGATAAAACAATACCGCCGGAATATTCTGGAAGTATATTCCGAAAGAGATATCGGCTTCATCAAGATTTTCGAAAATGGTTCTTTGAGGATAACCTAATGCAAGTAACTTTGGGTTGTTGCTTGTGGCTCCTCCCGACGTGCCTGAGTGCACGAACATCCGGTTTGGTTGCGTCGATGATGGTACCGATGCAAACCATCTGTTTGAAATCATTTTCAGATTTATTGCCTTTTAGTACTAGTCATTTTTATTAGTAATACAAAGTTTATTATATGATTACAAAAGAGAGTGTCAATAAGAATATATTACATACTTAATAAATCAAGAATATGTATCACGTAACAATACTTCCATAAAGAGATGAAACTACAAAAAAATTATTAAAATGGAACCATCTGTTTTTGTTTTTGACCATTGTAATAGCAATCATTAGTGAGGGTCTCAAATCTAGAGTCCCTCACAAAAAATAATAATATTTTGATAAAAAAAATTTTAAAATTTTAAAAAATTCATACCCAAGTTTTTTTATGAAGAGATTTTTGTATGAGTCTTTCAAGTTTTAAGAGATTTTTCTACTAAAAAATTATTACTTTTGATGAGAGATTCTCGACGAGAGATTTTCACTAGGAGTGTTCTAAAGTGACCAGTCATTACCGTTAATAAACATGGTTTATTTATATACCCAAAGGCCAAAACGTATAGTTAAAATTAAGGGTGGGCATAGATCGAATATCACCATATTTTTTTAGTATTTGTAATTTATTTTATACTTTACAGATATCTGATTTTTCAATTTATTTTTGTTTCGTAAAATACGGATATCCGATTTTCAGGATATCCAAAATTTTTTTAATGAATATTTGCAAATATTCACGTAAATATACATTATCTATTTTTTCAATACAACTAAATTTAGAAAACATTATACAAATTTGATTTTAAAAATAAGTTTACATAATATAAAATATAAAGTAAAAATTAATGAAACTGTTTGTTTTATAACATTTTAAAATTAATATTTTTTTTTATAAAGCAAATATTCTTAGGAAAAAAATATGTAAGAAATCATATTCTTTTCTTTATTTAATATTTTATAAGAAACTTTATAAATAAAATTAATAGAACTATAAGTTAAAATAATAATTTATAAGATTAAACATTTAAAATTATATATTTAATTATAGATATAAATCTATATATAAAAGTCGGAGTGAATCAAATATCCGTTTCTATTTTTTTAGTATTTATGATTTATTTTATTTTAATAGATATTAATTTTTAATATTTATTTTTCTTTACAAATTTATAAATATTTAAATTTTTCGAATCGAATCGAAATAATTTAACGAATAAAATACCAGCCGTAGTTAAGATGGCCAGTCAGTAAGAGGACAAAAGATGCGACAATAACATTATATGACGTAATAATACTTTCGAAGACAGGAAAATATAAAAAAAAATAAGTTATTAAAAGAATTACCTATCAAAGACAGCGAACTCCGAGACGAGTGTCTTGTAGACAAGAACCTTATCGGGTTCAAATCCATTCATAACACTTGCAGACATATTACCAGTGGGGTCCTCCGAATACGCTTGTTGAACAAACCCGTTCATCGGTGGTGGATCTTTGGATGTATCATTCGACCCGAATATCTGTTCCCTTATCGCCTGAAACGAATGACCCGGATCCGGATCCACGTAATGTGAACCTGACCCGAACTGGATTTTCTTTGAAGAAGGGTCCGATGCTGATACCGGGTTCGATTCCGAACCATCTACGCCGTTGATTTCTGGGTTTAGTTTTTTCATCCATCCAAGCATGTGATCGAATGATCGGTTTTCCATTACCAAAACTACGATGGTTTTGATTGGACTCGTTGCGTGAACTTGGCTGTTGTATAGAATCGTTGTTGCTAGTAAGAGAATCGTTGCAAGTGGTGAAATGCATTTTTTGACTGACATTTTCTTGAGACGAGAGACTTTGGTGATAGAGAGATAATCGGTGGGTGGATAAACTTTTGTCTTAGGCTTCTTCTTTATTTATTTTTTCTTCTTTAGATTTTCTAGGTGTGTCTCGTCTAAATCTCTCCAAGCATAAATATATATATATATATATATATATATATATATCACAAATAAATGGAAATAAATTTACAAACTTTGAATAAATTAAAGGGCAAATCTTTTAAATAAAATTATTTTAAGTTTTTTTCATAAAAATAAATTTAAAAAAAGAAAATAATCAAAATAATTTCTTTTTATTTAGAAAAACTTAATATTTTATTTTTATTTTTTAAAATTTCCAATTCTAACCCCAAAACCCTACCTCTTAACTCTAAATCCTAAATCTAAAATAGTTAACCTTAAAGATATAAATATATATTTACCTTTTTAATAAAATATTTTGATCATTTTTCTTGTTTATTTGCTATTTTTGTGATAAAAAAATTTATAGTTATTATAAAGTATTTCTCTAAACTGAAAGTAGCTAAAGAATTTAGTAAGACATACTCTAGAATTTGCAAGACTTCTTTATTAAAATTTATGCTTTTGGTCCAAAAATCCAGCAAAATTAATTACCTGATACAAAGTCATATTATAATGACAATTAACATACGTCATTAATAAATGACAATGAAAGCGCATCCCGACTAAAATAACGATGACCAAAATACATGCAAATGTTTTTTTTTTTTAAACATACATGCAAATGTTTAATAGTATATTTATATATGAATTTAGTGTAAATTCTAGCTTAAAAACTAAAGTTCAATAAAGAGTAATTAAGATCTTTGAAACATAGTAAAATCCATACTTAAGGAATTAATAATGTGGTCAAACCTCTGCGGTCAAAACCATTGTTAATAATTCCAAATTTAACTGAAACCTTATTCCAAACGCTAGTAAACCGCATTGACTAGTTACATCAAAATCCATCTAAATAAAAGTCACTTAATACCTTGGACTGTGGAAGCCTTTTTAATCCTGTAGTATAACTAAAAGTTCACTAATATTTTTTATACTAGAAAAAATAAGTTTCAAATCCCAAAAATATGGAACTATACAAATTAATGGAAAAATGTTTACAATAGATAGGCAGCGTTTGAAAAAAAAAAAAAAAAAAGATGACTTGAACTATAAAAACAAGAAAATAGATAGAAAATAGGGACAATGGACTTTACACACATTCCACTCATTTCTTTATTAAATTCACTTGTTCTTTTGTCAAGGCTCGTTAATTATCAGTACTAAAGCTATTTTTTCCCATGTGTTACAAAAAAAAAAAAAAACTATTTTTTTCCCAATTTTTCTCTTCATTTTCACCTCGCTTCGTTTCAGAGCCAGACTTGTACATATGCATGTGAAACATTTTAATATGGCCCCATTTTATAGGCCCATACTTCTAATTTTTGTTTATATATATGTACAGTATTTTATATAATGCTAAATGTACAAAAAAGAAAGAGAAGTTAACAAAAAATCATGTTATATATATGATAATAAAATATTAAGTGTGTGACATGGGTGTTTAAATTGTCAGGATTAGATATTTATAAATTTAACAAAAATTAAAATAATAAGAAATATCTTCTCTTTAATTGAGTCACGGGTTTATAACGACTTTTGAATTTCTGAATTCAGCTTTGCTTCATTTACCTCTTTTTTAACTAAAACTCTTGCATATTTTTCCAAAACACATTCACGATTTGTTACATCCCAAGACGATCCCCGTTTTCAGCTATTCATATTTGTAAATTTTAACATTTAGTTTTTTCTACAACAATACAACGCTAAAAAGAAATTAGCTAGTATAAACTACAAGGCAGAGGAGGCACAATGGTGGACAATCAAAAATTGTAGAAAACCATCACTAAGTTTTCATATAGAAGAACATATGGTCACTAAAGACTAGATTGAAAGTAACAAGTGAAAAAATGACCTACATCACAATCAATCACCGAGTCACGTTCTACTCTGAACTGACATGAATAAAAACCAAGTAGCTCCACGTGTTACACAAACGCCCCCTCCGAGGTCCTAGTGGGCGTAAACGGAACTACACTTGCAAGGCTGGCGAATCCCTAGCCATGACCTTGACAAGAATAAGCATAGGGTTGAACCCACAAAATAATGGGAAAGGCAGTCACAATCCAATGCGGGGCTTCCACTAGGAGGAAGTTTCCACCTATATTTGTTTCCTTAAGGACATAACAATGGACGCATTAGCCAGGAGAAAGAAGTGACATTTTAATGCTCATAGAAACATGACAAAAGTTCAAAAATGTAAACTAAAAAGTTTATCAACTCAAAAGAACTTTCACAACTGCTCTGCTTCATCTATCAGTATATATATATTAAAAAAAAAAAATTGTGGCTCGTCTCTTATTTCTGGTTGACCAGATTGCTCGGGTACATCCAAATAAATTACACAACCCTTCTGTTGTTCACGATGGTCTCAATCTGTGCAGGTAAAAATGTTGTCATTGCTGGAGTCCACACAAGTTCTAGAGTCTCTGTGGTCTGCTCAAAAGCATCAAATAGCCTCTCCAGGTCCATCACGAATGATGGATATAAGACCATAGGAAAGGAATCTCACTAGTGTGATAGCAACTCTAGGCCCATGCATTGGTGGTGCGACAAGCTTCCCCAACAATGAAGGCTGTTCCCTACATGAGAATTTCTTCTGCACGAGGTCATTTTGTGCCATGGATGCCATTGCATGCATTTAGAAAGCAACTAAAGATATAATAAGTGTTAGGAACTATTACTTCGCAAAGGCAATAAAAGTTCCAGAATGTATACTACACCACCATGTTTTGCAGCAGCCCAAGCAAGTTTCTGTGTGCTTGCCAAAGCATAAAGAACATGGAGGGCACCCTCGCAAAAAGATGGTGCAGAATGAAGCATTTGCAAAAGGAGAAGAAGACTACATCCGTCAGATACCATTATCTCCAAGCAAAGACTATAAGCAGTAAAGCGAGATAGGACACCGAGGCAGAGTTTTGGAATATCAGTTTTTGATGCAATGGGCACTGAAAACATCCAAAGAGAGGTAATAATCTCTCTTTAGACGAAAACATTGAAGCCAAGCATTGGTGAATTGATCCAATAATCTAATCAGGCGACTTGTTTGTTATCTATTGGAAACAAAAGTGTGTGAAGCTCACATAGGTGATATTTATAACAAAGAAAGAGTTTGGTGAGACAATGTTCTATCCAAGAGTCCCAACACAATGCAGTGGACAACTTTGGTGTCCATGAAGATTACAAGAGTTAGTTTGTCACTCAAAGAAAAGTAAAGAGCAAATAGTGGAGTTTGGTGCAGAAAAGCTATCAACACTGTAAGAGAACAAAATGAATACAATATTTGAAACTTTTAAGAGCAACCTCAATGGGACTTCTCTCCATGACTTTCCATGCATACATATATATGTATGTATAGATAAATATTATTATTTAATTATGAGTATATAAATTTTACGGAAAATCCAATCGAAAATATTTTAAACCTATGTAATTTTAGAAATCTATGGAGAAAAAACTCATTGGGATTGCTCTAAGAAGTAGGCTGACACTTTCCTTTAACAAAACTGAGAAGAAGAGAAAAGCAATTGTACAAGTGTGCTTAAGCTTGAGTTCTGAAAAACCATAGTTACCAACATATTCAGACTGATCAATGTGAGAAACCTGCAATGGTCACTAAGTGCTCCAAGTGAGCTTTTTCCTCTCTAAAGTTTGTCTCCATTAAGCTCCTTTTAGACAATTTGGTTGCTTAAGAATTCTCTTTAATTCAGAGATGTCTATAAAATCCAACATTGTAACGAAGTTCATTCTATTTTTTCAACAGTTAATTAATGTAAATATTATTATTAACCAATTAAACAGTAAATCTAATCTGAACGTGTTTTTAGACTAATCATTTTCCTACGTACATTAAATTATACTCTTTCCGTTTCATATTAAGTGTCGTTTTAGAGAAATATTTTTGTTACAAATAAGTGTTGTTTTCGCATTTCAATGCAAAATTTATGAATTTTATTTTCCTGTTTAATTTTTTATTGGTTGAAATATAGTTAGGTTAATAGGAAATTATATTTTTATATAGAAAATATGCAAAATTAAATATTTTATTAATCCGTGTGCAAAAATCTAAAATGACACTTATTATGAAACAGAGGGAGTAACAATTCAAATGACAATTTTGAGGGAGAATTCTAATTTTATTATAAATTTGATACTACTTTTTAAATTTATTTCTAAAGGATATTTATTTTCATAAATACCTTAAGTTTGTGATGAAAAAGACTAAACTAAATCTTCTAAATAATTTATAAATGTTTAAGAATCAGCTATAAAACATTTATAGAAGTTTATAAACTCAATTCTAACTCCTAAATGCTAAACCTTAAACAATAATCATTAAACTCTAAACTCATATGATATGGTATTTTTGCTTGAGTGTAGTATTAAAAAGTGATATCCAAATTATTATATTTCAAACAATTTCTCATTTTTTGACATCACCTAGTGTAATAATAATAATAATAATAAAATATTACCAAATAAATTAGTTTATTTTGACATTATTTATTTTAATAAATTAGTCATTTTATGTAAATTTGATGTCATTGATTAAAATTCTGAACTGTTATAAATACACAAATATTAATTTAAAATAGAGCAACAAACCAACAATATTCTATTGAGATTGATTCCTATATCTTGTAAATCTGCCAGACCTTCCAAAATCCATGTAATAAATGTGAATTGGAAATTTGTAAACCTAACACATAAATGATAGAACGTGAAAGTCGTCTTTCTTAAATACTTGACCAAGAGTTAAATAATTTTTATAAACCATGAGTTCTAGAATTGAATTCCAAGAAAATGACGTTTGGAAATTTCAACTATCATGGATTTTTGATTACCAAAAAAAAAAAAAACTATCATGGATTTTTGTGAAACATGTAAAATTATTATGGTGAAGAAAAACTTTTTTTTTTTTGAACAACAAAGAAAAAATATTAAAAAAGGGCATAAGATGATAGAACCAGGCCGAAAATGACACATGACAATTCAAGCCTCACTTTAGTTTTCACCTTTCAAAAGAGTTTTGAAACGTTCGAGAAAAACATTGCCTTGAAGCAAGAAAACAAAGAGAAGTAAAAAGCCGTTGAGGGGGAAGAAGAATGTTGTTAGAATCAAATTACTAATTAAATCAGAAATATAGGTACGATAGTACTATATAGTTACTCTAATCCGACGGTCCATTTATACACGTGTCCCTACAAAGATCAATGTTAGGTAATGTGATGTTTGTTTTTAAAACAGAAAAAAAAACATTTGTTTTTCCCCGCTTCCTTTAGTATTAAATAGCCTCTCCTCTACTCTACTCTCCTCAACTGTTATTTTGACCTTTAACGTACAGATGCGAGAGAGAGAGAGGGAGAGAGAAGTGCATTAATGGCTATAGCTTCACCTACCACTTATCTCGTGGTGAGAGATTAAAAAACTAACAGAAGAGAGAGAGACTGAGAGAGCAGAGCAAATCTCATATCGTCTTTCTTGTCAAGTCTTGCTTGTGATGTGGAACTCGAGGGAGAACGCATTCTCGCGTTCGACGTCGTTTAAAGACGAAGTTGAGGAAGAAGAAGAGCTTCGATGGGTGGCGTTGCAGCGTTTGCCGACTTACTCTCGGATCCGTCGTGGCATTTTCAGGGATGTCATCGGTGAGCATAAAGAGATCAGAATTGGTAACCTTGAAGCTAGTGAGCAGCGTCTTCTTCTCGACCGCCTTGTTACTTCCGTCGACCATGATCCTGAGCTGTTCTTTGCTCGCGTCAGGAAGAGATTCGACGCGTAATTCACCTTCTTTTTTTACTGCTTTTTTTTTTTTTTTAAAACTTTGCTTATTCTCAAATTTCAA
The DNA here is from genome assembly GCA_012274485.2 of Sinapis alba. Taxonomy (NCBI): domain Eukaryota; kingdom Viridiplantae; phylum Streptophyta; class Magnoliopsida; order Brassicales; family Brassicaceae; genus Sinapis; species Sinapis alba. The sequence goes on along the minus strand of MU106985.1, from coordinate 42,739 downwards.
TATGAATAGTTTTTACATTTGGCAGAGTGGATTTGAAATTCCCCAAGATTGAAGTTCGGTTTCAGAATCTGATGGTGGAATCATTCGTTCATGTGGGAAGTCGAGCCTTACCAACAATTCCTAATTTCATCATTAACATGGCAGAAGTAATTTCTCCAATCTTTGTCTTTAATTATGTGACGAAACTAATATTTAATACTCTCTCTTTTATATTATTTGTTGTTGTAGGAAAAAATTTCGTTTTAAAATTGCAAAGTTCATTAATAATGATTCTCAATTTTATTTTTCTATTGGTTGAAATATGAATAGGTGTATAGGTAATAGTGTTTTTATTTTGGAAATATATAAAATCATATGTTTTCTTAACACATAAACGTAGAACGACAAGTAATATTAAACGGAGGAAGTATTAAATAATGTGGTTTGGGGTTCGAAGAGATTATGGACCAACTTCTTTGTATGCAAAAAAAAAAAAAAGAAAAAAATTGTTGTGACCACCTTATGTGTTTTGTAATAACTGGAGAAAAGTTTGTCTTTGACAGGCGTTTTTAAGGAATATACGTTTGTATGGTGGGAAAAGAAGCAAACTAACCATCTTAGACAATGTCAGTGGAATCATTAGACCTTCTAGGTATTTTATTTCTGTTTTACATTTCTTTCTTTCATTTAAAAAGTTTTTCTCCTCTGTTTGTTCAATTCTTAGACATTCTCTTTGCTTTGCAGATTGACACTCCTTCTCGGTCCTCCAAGTTCCGGAAAGACAACACTACTCTTATCTTTAGCTGGACGCCTTGGAAACACTCTTCAGGTACGTACAACAACAAGGGTGACAGAATCTTGCTTGCTTATCGATATTCTTCTTCTTACGTGTGACATATTTTCTTGGCAAATGAAAGACATCAGGGAAAATAACATACAACGGATACGATCTCAAAGAAATAGTTGCGCCAAGGACGTCTGCCTATGTCAGCCAACAGGATTGGCACGTGGCAGAGATGACAGTGAGGCAAAATCTCGAGTTTGCTGGTCGTTGTCAAGGTGTTGGATTCAAATATGGTACGTTCTAATTAAGTAAGAAGCGGTGTGTGCAGTTATTTCTTAGTTTGACACCTAAAAACAAACTGAAAAAAAACAGATATGCTAGTGGAGCTAGCAAGAAGGGAAAAGCTTGCAGGAATAGTACCTGATGAAGATCTTGATATATTTATGAAGGTAACTCTTGTTTTAAGTTGAAACTAATCTTTTTTTCTAGGTTTAATCATATACCCTTGATGCAAGTTAAGTTTTCTTGGAACCATGTAGTCTTTAGCTCTTGGGGGACAAGAGACAAGCCTCGTCGTGGAGTATATTATGAAGGTATTCCCTTTTATCTTTTGGCACCAATTCAAACTTATATAACTACCAGACACATTTGAAGATGTGGTGACCATTTCCTATAGTTTCTTCTTCAAACTCTTTCTGAAATTCTCATACATCCAACAAAGATCTTAGGGTTGGACACATGTGCTGACACATTGGTTGGTGATGAGATGATCAAAGGAATCTCTGGAGGACAGAAGAAACGGCTCACAACAGGTTTGTGTGTGTGTGTGTGTTCTCATTCTTTTTGTCTTTCATTTTAAGATGATATTACTAATTGAGTGGATATTGAAATCACAGGGGAACTGTTAGTAGGTCCAGCAAGAGTCCTTTTCATGGATGAAATATCGAATGGATTAGATAGTTCAACGACTCATCAGATAATCATGTATATGAGGCATTCAACTCATGCGCTTGAAGGAACCACTGTCATCTCTTTACTTCAACCTTCTCCTGAGACATACGAGTTGTTCGATGATGTTATACTTATGTCCGAGGGACAGATTATCTACCAGGGTCCACGTGAAGAGGTTCTTGACTTCTTTTCATCCTTGGGATTTAGCTGCCCTGAGAGGAAGAATGTCGCAGATTTCTTGCAAGAGGTAATGTTTTTTTTTTTTTTTTCTTAAAATAGAATTCTAAATGAGCTTTCCTGTTTATAGGTTACTTCAAAGAAAGACCAGCAGCAGTACTGGTCAGTCCCCTTTAGGCCTTATCGCTATGTACCTCCTGGGAAGTTTGCTGAAGCTTTTCGTTCTTTTCCAACCGGTAAGAAGTTGGCAAAGAAACTTGATGTTCCTTTTGATAAACGTTTCAATCATTCAGCTGCTTTGTCCACATCCCAATACGGTGTTAAGAGGAGTGAACTTCTCAAGATCAACTTCTCTTGGCAAAAGCAACTGATGAAGCAGAATGCATTTATTTATGTGTTCAAGTTCGTTCAGGTTCGTTCGCCTCCAAATTATGTTGTCTTAATAAAAACTAAAGTTACCCTTATTTAACTCCACATATTATTATGCATTTTGCAGCTTCTTTTAGTTGCCTTGATCACAATGACTGTCTTTTGCCGGACAACAATGCATCACAACACTATTGATGATGGAAACATATATCTTGGGTCGCTTTACTTCTCCATGGTCATCATTCTCTTCAACGGATTTACAGAGGTTCCAATGCTAGTAGCCAAGCTTCCGGTCCTGTATAAGCACCGTGACTTGCATTTTTACCCGAGCTGGGCTTATACATTGCCTTCCTGGCTTTTGAGTATTCCTACTTCAATAATAGAGTCTGCCACATGGGTAGCAGTCACATATTATACAATCGGATATGATCCACACTTTACCAGGTACATAAAACAATGAATTTGATAAGCATTTTTGAATTGCATAATAAAAGAAAGAGTTAATGGGTGAGTGAACACTTGTCTGATCTTTCAGGTTTCTTCAGCAGTTCTTGCTGTATTTCCTTCTGCATCAGATGTCATTGAGTCTTTTCCGTGTGATGGGTTCTTTAGGCCGACATATGATAGTTGCTAATACGTTTGGGTCTTTTGCAATGCTTGTGGTCATGACTCTTGGAGGGTTTATAATTTCCAGAGGTGGAGAGTCCTTAAACTTTCTCCTTTTACCACAATGAATATTATTCATTTCTCTTGTTTGGTTTCTCAGATAGCATACCCACCTGGTGGATTTGGGGTTACTGGATCTCTCCATTGATGTATGCTCAAAACGCAGCTTCTGTGAACGAGTTCCTCAGTCATTCTTGGCAAAAGGTAGAAAATATTTACCAAAATATCTACTACAACCAATGATCTTTTAAACCTATAGAATCTGGTATATACTAATGTATTCTTTTTATTTTATGTCTATGAAGAGAGCTGGGAATCACACCAGCGACTCTCTTGGTGTGGCATTGCTACGAGAAAGAAGTTTGTTCTCTGAGAACTATTGGTATTGGATTGGTATTGGTGCTTTGCTCGGATACACGATTCTTTTCAATTTGCTCTTTACAGTCTTCTTAGCTTGCCTCAACCGTAAGCTTTCTCCTTCTTTTTCTTTCTACCCTAAAAAAAGCATCAACATTTTGCTAATCTTGGTCATAAATATTTATAGCTTTGGGTAAGTTACAAGCTGTTGTATCCAGAGAAGAGTTGGACGAGAGAGATAGGAAAAGGAAAGGGGATGAGTTTGTTGTGGAACTAAGAGAGTACTTACAGCATTCAGGCTCACTACATGGTGAGGGAACAAAATGTTAATTTTCTTCACTGAAACTCAAAGAAAAATCTAATGCTTAAAAGTTATGTCGGTCCAGGAAAATACTTCAAGACTAGAGGCATGGTTCTCCCGTTTCAACCCCTCTCTTTGTCTTTCAGCAATATCAATTACTATGTGGATATTCCGTTGGTATGTAAACAAACAAGTTTCTAACACTGGTTAGGTGTTTCAGAATGAATGCATTTTTAATTTTCTTGCTCATGATTTTAGGGACTAAAAGAACAAGGGATACTAGAAGATAGATTGCAGCTGCTTGTGAATATTACTGGAGCTTTTAAACCAGGTGTGCTTACAGCGTTGGTGGGAGTAAGTGGTGCTGGTAAGACAACGCTCATGGATGTTTTAGCTGGAAGAAAAACAGGTGGGACAATCGAAGGAGATGTGTACATATCTGGTTTCCCAAAAAGACAGGAAACTTTTGCAAGAATCTCAGGCTATTGTGAGCAGAACGATGTTCATTCTCCATGCCTTACTGTTGTTGAGTCTCTACTTTTCTCAGCATGCCTTCGTTTACCATCAGATATTGACTCAGAGACACAAAGGGTAACAAACAATGTTTTCCATTATCTTTTTGATCTCTCGGATTATGCTGACTGACATATCTCAACTTTTATAGGCATTTGTCCATGAGGTGATGGAGCTAGTGGAGCTAACCTCCTTGAGTGGAGCATTGGTGGGTCTACCTGGAGTTGATGGCTTATCAACTGAACAGAGGAAAAGGTTGACTATTGCGGTTGAGCTAGTTGCAAACCCTTCTATAGTGTTCATGGATGAGCCAACTTCAGGATTGGATGCAAGAGCTGCTGCCATTGTGATGAGGACTGTAAGAAATATTGTTAACACTGGAAGAACCATCGTCTGCACGATTCATCAGCCTAGCATTGATATTTTCGAATCATTCGACGAGGTTGGTTTCTTCTGAATCAAAACATTCTGCAGAGAATTGTTCATCCCTAAAGCTTCATTGTTTTATGCAGCTTTTGTTCATGAAACGTGGTGGTGAACTCATATACGCTGGTCCACTTGGCCAGCGGTCTTGTGACCTTATCAAGTATTTCGAGGTATCCTTTACTTCTGCTACTCTGAACTACTAAGAGATCTTCTAATTCTTGATCTGTATTTTTTTTTTTTCATTTAGTGTATTGAAGGGGTGCAAAAGATCAAAGCCGGCCATAATCCAGCAGCATGGATGCTTGATGTCACCTCATCGACCGAGGAAGAACGACTTGGTCTTGATTTTGCTGAAATTTACAAGAACTCAAGTCTGTGTCGGTATGTGACTCTCTCCTCCATTAAGTTATGTTTACTTGACCACATTTTTAATGTCTCTGTTCAAAATGAAGACGCAACAAGGAGCTGGTCGGAGGCCTCAGCAAGCCAAGTAATGTTTCAAAAGAACTCGAGTTTCCGACCAGATACTCTCAGTCCTTCTATAGTCAGTTTGTTGCTTGCCTGTGGAAACAAAACCTGTCATATTGGCGAAACCCGCAATACACAGCGGTTCGGTTCTTTTACACGGTGGTCATCTCTCTAATGCTTGGAACAATATGTTGGAAATTCGGCGCCAAGAGGTAGTAGTTTTTACTATCTCCATCATCCACTTGTAATGAGTATATAAAGCAACTTCTTCTAACCATTCACATTACATGTAAAAGGGACACTCAACAAGAGTTATTCAATTCAATGGGATCGATGTATGCTGCTGTTCTCTTCATTGGAATCACCAATGCAACTGCTGCACAGCCAGTTGTTTCCATTGAAAGATTTGTTTCATACCGCGAGAGAGCAGCTGGAATGTACTCGGCACTTCCCTTTGCATTTGCACAGGTCATAAAAAAAAAACTCTGTTTATTTATAATTTGAAGAATTCAATTTTTATTAAAAATGATTGGTATTTTATTTTTGGCAGGTGTTTATAGAGTTTCCATACGTGCTAGCCCAATCCACTATATACAGTAGCATATTCTATGCGATGGCCTCATTCGAATGGTCGGCTGTGAAGTTCTTGTGGTACTTATTCTTCATGTACTTTTCGATTATGTATTTCACATTCTACGGGATGATGACAACTGCAATCACCCCAAACCACAACGTTGCCTCCATTATAGCCGCCCCTTTCTACATGCTCTGGAACCTCTTCAGTGGTTTCATGATCCCTTACAAGGTATTATAAGTAGCTTTCACATTTCAATCATTTGGAAAATATCTAAAAGTGACACTTCTTTGCTCACATGAAAACTTTTCTTTGTCTTCGGACAGAGGATCCCGTTATGGTGGAGATGGTACTATTGGGCAAACCCCGTGGCGTGGACACTGTATGGTTTATTGGTGTCTCAGTACGGTGATGATGAGAGAGAGGTGAAGCTATCAGACGGTGTTCATAAAGTCATGGTGAAACAACTACTTGAGGAAGTGATGGGATACAAACATGACTTCCTTGGTGTCTCTGCTATTATGGTCGTCGCCTTTTGTGTCTTCTTCTCGGTCGTCTTTGCTTTTGCTATTAAAACCTTCAATTTCCAAAGAAGATGATTGGTTACCAGTTTCTCAACTATCAACCAACTCTTTCATTTTATTAATCTATACATATACTGGACCAAACCAAACCAGCCTATTTATTTATTTGTATATTGGAGATTTCATTACCCCCAAAATGTTGGGTATTGCTGTATAACTTTCTTCCACTCTTACATGTAAGGATCAATAAAAGCTTTGTGTTGTGTATTATTTATCTTCTGATCATTTCTTCGTAAATGTGTATAGATTATCTATAACAGTTGCATCTTGAACTGAACCATCCACAGAAATACATGCCAGATTCCCTTCCTCATGTACTTGATGTCAGTAGCATCGAGTCTCTATGCATCCGATGGTTCCCCAGAAGTAAAAGTCTTCAGTAAGTGCATATGTTCTATAAAAGCTTATAAAGAAATGCATTTTGTATAACAATGTGACTCTCACATACAGATTTCGAATGTGTTTATCGGTTGAGGACAGATAAAAACAAAGCTCCTGCAAAGAAAAACAATCACAAAGCCATAGACAATATAAGAGAAGGCATCAAAGAGCTAACTTACTACAAGGAAACCATATTCAAAGCAAAGAGGTGAGGTGGGTGAAGTCCTCTGATACATATATTTGATTAGAAGAAATTCATTTTCTATTTGGGGGGAGGGATCAAATCAAGACTGTAGTATTATGTGAATCGTAAACTTTATAAGCCACTGGCAATAAAATTGAACTTGAGCAAATCTTCAAGCACTCAGCCAACAAGCAACGATATGACTTTATAAGTGATATTGCAGCTCATATATACACCTTACACAAACCAACACCACTCGATCATCCTTACAAAAGTAGCCGGATCAGCAAAAAAGCTCATTAACAAAGAAAGTAAGCTTGTCCCAGAAGATCAAACATTCATACTTCACTTTTCAGCTTTCTTCACTTCGTTGTTGGTCCAGACTACATTCTCCAGAGAATTAGATAGCTTCTTGTAAAACTGCAAACACACACCATTCATTACCTCTGCTTAGCTTATAAAACCAGTACTAACCTTATGATCTCAATCTAAAACCAAGCTATGGAGTTTACCTTGTGGAATTCGAGAGTGTCCCCTTTTGATTTCGATACTTGAACCATATGAAGACTTGGTGCTACTTGGAATATCTGCTTGTCAAACCATACACACTTATATAATAAGTAACTCTTTACGCCATCACCAATTTTTTTTAAAAAAAATGTCCAGTCTCAGATATAACTAATATACCTCTGTTGCCACATTGAGATTCCCTTTTCTCCCAGCCTTCACATTCTCAAGCCTCATCTGATTTTAAAGTAAATACCACAGATTAGTTATTTGCTTTTTCACTTACTTACCAGAGTTTATCACTAACCTTGTAGTTCTTCTTTTGCACATCAAAACCGAGAGGCTTTGCAGCTTCTTCTATCTTGTCGATGATTTCGTTCGCGCCTCCTCTCAGAGTTATTCTTGTTTCTCTCTTAAATTCCTGGCTTGTAAAAAATATATATATATATATATTTATTAGTCATCTGAATACAAATATACAGAACATGCCAGTTCTTTTATGGGAAAAAAAGTGTACAAAATACAAAACCTGTTCTGGATCAAACAGGTTTTCCAAGTTAAGCCCCCTTGACATTGAGATGATCTCAAAGGCATTGATTGCAGCTGGCTGCTCTTCCTTTTTTTCGGTAACATGATGTTCCTGTAGAAGACCAATCATATGATGTTATTCTTAAAAATACAAAATGGCAAGAAAAAGAAAAAAACTATTCTCACCTCGGAGTCCTTGAAAACTGCTTCAACATCGTCCATGTTTGAATCATCCTTCTCCTCAAACACTGGAGGCTTGTAATCTTTCTTAAACCATTCATCTTCGAAGACCTCTTGTGGTGTTACACGCTGACACACAACAAACTCTTAGTAGACAGGAAGATGATAACAAAGGTTGTAGTACTAGTACTACTTACAGTCATGGGGTTAGGATCTAAGATTCGAGTGATCAGTTTCATGGCGCCAAGTGATAACCATGGAGGACAGTTGAATTCACCAGATGAAATCTGCAAAACAAAACATAAATGAAAATCTTATGATAACTAAGGGATTGCTTGGAAATATTCAAATCTAAAAGGGAGAATTTGTTAAGTTTTGCTCACTTTCTTATAAAGATTCATTAGATTAGAATCATCGAAAGGCAAGTAACCTGCAAGCAGGACATAGAGTATAACACCACATGACCACATGTCTGCTGTTGCTCCATCGTAGCCTCCGTCATTAAGAACCTAAAAAAAACTCACAAAGATGAGAGATCTATAGTCATATATAATAACCAAAAAGGATGACGATGATGTAAAAGGCACACATACCTCAGGAGCAACGTAGTTCGGAGTTCCACACGATGTATGAAGGAGTCCATCATCCTGATTTACCCCCCAAATCATATAAGAATAATAATTAAAAAAAAAACTGAAATAAAAGAATACTGTGGAGATTGGGGAATGGTCATTACCCTGACTTGCTGAGACAAAGCACTTAATCCAAAATCTGAGATTTTGAGGTTTCCATATGCATCCAATAGCAAATTTTCAGGCTGACATATAACAGATGGAATATAGTCAATCAATTTGTTGTTGTTAAAACATTAGTAATAATGTGGTGCATAAGTGAAATTTCTTGGAAAGGTAGGTAACCTTGAGATCTCTATGGTAAACACCTCTGCTATGACAGTAGTCCACAGCATGCACAAGCTGTTGAAAATATCTACGAGCCTCATCTTCTTTCATCCGCCCGTCATTAACCTTCACAATCCAGATTTTCAGTTTATAAATGAATGTGACACACCACAACAACCCATCAATCACAAATTGCTTTTAACTTACAATCTTATCAAAGAGCTCTCCTCCTGTGACATACTCCAAGATGATAAATATCTTTGTCTTGCTTGCCATCACCTGCAAAATCACATGATATTTATTAAACTAAATTAAAAAAACAAAGAAACAAAACACAATTAGAAGTGTTAGTTACCTCATACAATTGAACAACATTTGGATGCTTAATCAACTTCATAGTAGCTATCTCTCTTCTGATCTGTAACAAGAATCAGTAATTAAGCAAAAGAACAGTTCCTGATCAAATCAAAAGGGACAGAGACAGAGAGACAAGAGAAAAGACCTGTTCAGACATCTTATGCTTAAGTACTTTCTCTTTATCAAGAATCTTGAGGGCTACAGGTTCCCCAGTTTCAGAGTTTCTTGCAAACTTGACCTTAGCAAAAGTTCCTTCCCCAATTGTTCTTCCCACTTCATACTTGCCTACTCTACGCTTAACCTGCTGCCTCCGATTCATTTTTCCAAATCACAGATTTAGAAAGCTTATAAGACTCCACCAAATGCTAAGAACCTAATCACCACAAAACAAAGATTACTCCAAAGTTTAGAATGAAGAAGCGAACTAAAGCCGAAGAATCAAGGGAGGATTTGATGAGTGAAGAAGAAGCAAGACATTGAGAGACAGATAATATCAACATATCTATATATACTAATAATAATACTAATAATAATAATAATAATAATACTAATAATAATAATAATAATAATAATAATAAGACAGCTGCAATATATCTATATTTTACCTTATATCTTAAAAAAAATCCGGAAAAAAGAAGCAGAGAAGGAAAGATCTGAAAGCTGCAGGAGATTGAAATGGCCTTTGAGAGAGACGAAGCGGCAGAGGTTATAGACGATGATGATGAAGACCAAGATTGATTTTCTTTTTCTTTTTATTCATTTATTTTTATTTATTTATTTTTGTTTTTTTTTATTTTTATGAGAAAACTTACAGTTTTTTGCTAGATGGAGTTAAGGGACAAAGATCCTTACAATAGAAAGAACCAAAGAATCAATTGCTGTTTCAAGTTGTAGAATTTAACCACTGAAAGACAAGAAAACTAAACCGATTCAAGATTTTCGGATGAACTCAATTTGTATTTGTTTTCTCCTTTTCTGTCAATTCTTTATTTTTAATAATAAAATATCTTTCTCACTCTATATAGAAATTTCCTTAGATAGCTTTTTTAGTTTGTTTGTCACAAAAATAGTTTTCAAATAAGAAAATGACTAAAATATTTTTTAGAAGTTAAAAAAATCATTTATATGCATTTATACCTTTAGGGTTAACTAATTTAAACTTTAGGGTTTAGAGTTAAGGTGTGGGTGTGGGGTTATGGTTTCAAAATTCAAAAAAGAAATAAAAAAATCAAAATTTCAAAAAAAAAGTCTATTTTGGTCATTTTATTTTTTGAAGGCTATTTTTGTGACAAAAACTAAAAAATGGCTATTTAAGAGAGTTCCCCTTATATATATGCATGAACGTATGATTCACAATGACAAACCGCATATTCCAATGAATTTAACTAATTGCGGCGAAATTGTTGCGAGCCTTGTGACAAAAATTGACAATCGGCTCTGATATCGTATCAAGAGAGAGGAAAGACTGAAGAGTAAAGATATTTCTCATTTTGACCAAAAAAAAACAAGAAATTTCTCATTAACTTATAAAATTTATATTAATAGTATTTTTATACGAGGTTAAGTTAATTTAACTAGCTAACAAACTCTACAACCATTATTAACTCTAATATTTTTCCCTTAAAGTTGAATTCTCTTTATGGGTGAATTAAGAAGAGACTTGAAAACGTATATCTAGACATTAACAACTTGAATGTCTTGGGAAGTAGAGCTTTAGTGAACAAATCAGGCAATTGATTACATGTAGTAACGTGAACAAGGTTAAGGAAACCAGCTCTCAATCTTTCTCTGACTATGTGACAATCAATCTTTATATGCTTTGTGGAGTTCTTTCGTGGAAGATAGGCTTGATGCAATCTGTATAGCTGTTGTATTGTCACAAAACAATTTCGCCGGTCCAGTAACCTTAATGTGCATATAACGGAGTAATTTACTTCGCCAACTGCTAATGCCATGTATTTGGCTTATGCAACTACTCCTTGAAACTGTTTGTTGCTTCTGTGCCTTCTGTGAGATCAAAGAATCAACCATAAACACACACAAAATCTGGTTGTAGATCTTCTGGAATCTGGACTAACTTCCCAATTTGCATCTGAGAAAACATATAACCTAACATCAAAGTATGCAGAATAGAACAAACCACCGCCTAGATCACCTTTTAAGTACTCAATACGATGAGCTGCAGCAAGATGAGATGTTCTTGGTTGCGAAAGATATGGACTCAACTTATGTACTACATGCTAACATCTCTTGTTATTGTAAGGTACAAACGCTTTCCAATTAAAGCTCTGTAGACTGTAGGATAAGACAATAGTTCACCAGTTTTAGAGCTCAACTGTATAGCTGAATCCATTTACAACCAAGAAGACCCACACTTTCCAAGAGATCCAGAGCCTACTTTCGTTGGCAGACAGAAATTCCTTTTGCAGACCTTGCTATCTCCAAGCCCATAAAGTATTCAACTGATCCCAAGTCTTTGATCTTGAACGCTTGAGACAATATGTTATTCATGTCTGAGATTGCAGCACAACTGTTACTTGCAATGAGAATGCCGTTCATGTAAAATAATAACATCCTTATTTTGTTTAACGAACAAAGTGTGTTCTGGTATGGATTGAACAAATCCATGGTTGATCAGAACATCTGAAATTTTTTTGTTCCACTGATGTGATGCCTGTTTTAGGCTATACAAGGATTTATGAAGTTTTCAGAGAGCATTATGATGCAATGGAACACCAAGAGAAGGCATATAACCCGGAGGTAGTTCCATATAGATCTGCTCATCTAAATCATCATGCAAAAAAAGCATTTATGATCAACCTTGTAGAAGAAACTGTCGATATCAATAATGACGAAATTGTCCAAAGGTTCATGAGAAACTGCAACAACTGCCCCTCGAGACAAAACTCAAAGTCTTACAACAGAACCCACCAAACGTTGTATTAAACAAAAACTAACTTAACCCATTTCCCCAGTTTAGTCAGCATCCATTTCCTCGAGTGCAGTTTTAGCTGCCGTCTTTGCTTCTTCCAGAAGATCATCAGGGACCTACGATGAGACCCAATTTTAAGATAAACTTTTTCTGAATAATCAATAAGCAGCATTTATTAAAAGAACTACCTTCTGATGCTCTCGTTTTGACTCCTCACATATCCAGCTCATCTCCAATTCAAATGCCTTGTCTTTAGCTTCATCATGTAGCTTGTAAATGCTGCACATGAAACACACAATTAGACCATGCTATAAAATTAACCACCGGGGATTCAGAAGCAAATGTTTGCATACAAATCATCAGTCTTTAAGAGAAAACAAAAGAGTTTACTATTGAAATCGAGTATAAAAGAAGCAAAGCACTGCTCACATTTTCGCCACTTCAATAACGCCTTCTTTGCACGTCATCTCAGATAATTTCAGTTTCTCAATTTCCCTGCAAGAAATCTTGATCCATCAGAACACTTGTATGCATAAGGAACGCCTTTCCACAGATCAAAAATAGCCAAAAGCTATGCTGCAATCCAGAAACATGTGTTGTAAAGTTCTAACTCCATTCATGAACAATAAAAGCTAAACTGATCCTTCATGAATCAGAATCAGTATCTAGTTGATTATGAAGTTAGTTAGAATCTACTTCAACAACTACAGATACCATAGCAACTGCACATATCCATAACAAAATAATCTATTCGAGTTTACACAATAGCTTACGTTTTAGCAGCTTGTTTTCCTTTGCCAATCGCAGCACCAAAATATCTCTGTAAGATAAAAAGAATCCATAAACTAAAAGCTTGAAGACAGAGATATCTCCGTTCAAAAGGAGAAAGAGAAAGAGACTTACGTATGATATGCCCGATGGCTCAATCATGTACAATTGAGGTCCATCTTTATCATAACCTCCAAGAATGACCCCACATCCAAAAGGCCTTCCAAAAAAAAAGATGGTATTCTTATAATTCATTCAAGTAGGAGATATGCTCAAAGAGGTAGGACAAACCTGAGCCACCAATAAAGGGTACATAAATGCACGTAGCTTGCAACACGCTCTGAAAGTTCCTTCACTGGTACAGCGTCGCCATAAACACTAAAAATATCATCACAATCAGGAAAGGATTGTGCCCATATATTCAGATTTTCTACATTTAACTAGGGAAATCTCCCCTTGAGATAAGTTATAGAAGTAGAACAGTCTGTTCATAGTTATTACATCTAACATGCAACATTAGTAACAGAAGCTCAAAAAGAACAATCTGATGCTTTCAGAAAAAGTAGTACCTCTCATAACTTCTGGCTTCAGATTTGGCCCTTGCAACAATTTGCCTGCCATCAGCTGCAAGCCCAGCAACAGCCTAAACATCAAGAGGAGGAGGAGGAGGAAGTAAGACCTCAACATACACACAAGTGAGATAACTGAAAACTATATACCATGCCAGCATGACGATGAACAGAATGGATTCTCCGGTTAGATCCTGGTAGCATCATCTTAGATGCAATAAGCTTCTCCACACCCTAAAAGCATTAACATTTATAAGTAAAGGCCAATCCTTTTTGTCAAAACTATTGAAACATCAGATTTGATTCTAACCATGACAATCCCGTCCTTGCACTTGATTCCAACAACAGTTCTGCGACAGAAAGAGAAAGAGAAACCCTAATAGTTTCGTTTGCATAGGCAAATCTCAAAAGGTTTAGGAGAAAGGAAGACTAACCCACTGTTGTCGACAGCTTTGGCGGCGTACTCGATCTGGAAAACACGCCCATCCGGTGAGAAAGTCGTCACTGACAGATCGTATCCTGTTCCAATACTACTCATCTTTTTTTCGTTTTACTTCTTCTTCTTCGCAAGGATCGAATCGAAGAATGGGGGTTGGTTTTCTTCGTTCTCAAGCCGAAACCTTTTGTCTCTGGCCTATGGGTCGATTCAGTTCTTATCGGGCTTAATGTTTATATATTTTGACCCATTTAGCTGCTATTTTCGGATTTTTTTTTCAAACTCACTACTATTATCCTAACTAAGTATGGAGAGGAACCTCACTTTATGAAAACAAATATTCTAAAATCTTTCATTTATAACTCTATGTAAAATGTCTACTTTTTGCAAAAAAAATCTCATGTCACAAGCATAAACTGTATGTGATTATATTCTCTCATATAATACTAAAAATTAAAATATGTATTTGTTTTACAGGTTTTGATTATAATTAAATATATAAATACATCAATACCAATAAAGATACACCTCTTAGTTTAGGTAAGTTGTTCTGAAATCTTGAATACAATTTAATATATACTAAACTAATTAAAATGAGCAAACTAATATATAGTAGTAGACCAGTGCAATAGTTCATCACCAAAGTATATACCATTACCAAAGGCTATAATAGTTTATTACAATTTTAATGTTTCATCTTATAAAACTTATGCAATTTTTAGAATGAAAAGATATTTTCTTATAAAATTTATGTAATTTTTAGGATGAAAATATACATTCTTAAACATGTTGACAACCTCTTAAAAATTTATGCAGTTTTAAAATTGAAAAAAAAACATCCTTACACAAAAGATGACTCCTTAAAAATGTATTCAATTGTAAAGATAAAAAGACATATCTTTAGACATTTTTATAACCTCTTAAAATTCAATGCAATTTTTAGCATAAAATGACACATAATTATAAAATACTCATCTTTAATCATTTTAACAACATTTCATCTAGATTATGAAAAAGAAAGAAAGGTGAATTCATTTGTTTTGTTCTTAATGAACTTTGTGAAGGAAAAATGTTGAGCTCATTTTCAGTTTTCCACTTTTTATTTTAACTTCTATTACTTTTTACTATATTTTTACTCTCATTTCTTCTATTTTTAGTTACTCTACGTCACGTTAGAATTACCAGTTGCACAACGGGCTCTCTCTTTAGAGAGAGAGTTTTCTCTCTATCTTTCTCTCTTCCCTCATCTTCATCTTTCAGAGGGAGATAGAAATCGTGTATGGTTTTTAGTCACCGGTTTATTCCGGTTTGACTCCCGTTTATCGGGTTTTGGTTTCTGGGAAGCGGTGGCTCAGTTAGCACCGACTTCGCCGGCTTTAGACTCCGGGAAACAGTGGCTCCTATAGCACTGTTTTCGCCGGCTTTATTCCAGGTTTATCCTGGTTTTGTTCAATCTACGCCATCCGCTCTTCTCTGCTCCAACCGACTCTTGATCTAAGATTTCGTGAATCTTCCTTTCCTTTATAAAGGCTGTCACATCTTCAAGCTTAATCAAACCTATAAAGATGTTTTTCTAGAGCTTCGGGAACTCTGAATTCTTCAGATCGATTGTAGACGGTTGTCGTTTCTTTTGCGTAGATCCGCCATAGCAATTTTCTCGGTTGAATCTCTTGTGAAGGTCGTTCTTTTGGAACGGTTTTTCCACTGGTTCTTCTTCGTCGTTGGGCGAAGCTCCGCCGTGACTTTTGACTGGCTTTTGCGGAGGAAGATGATGGGCTCTGACTTTGACACGTGCTCATTGATTGCAGGGCGATCGTCCATGTTGTGAGCGGTGCCCTTTCTTCAACTACGGTTTTGCTCTAATGGGCTTATGGCCCTTAGGTTTTTTTAAGTTTGGCCCGTTTAGCTTTTGGCCTTCCTTGTAAAGTTTGTTTGGCTCTGTCATCCTTTGACTTTGTCCCACTTAATAATACTAAAACGACAAAAAAAAAAAAAAAAAAAGAATTACCAGTTGCACCTTTAAAAGCTTGACAAAAAAACTGTCGGCAAAACATTATGACCTTTTGAGAAGAACCGATCATATATCGTTTGTTCGGTTCTTTTCTTTTTAATACAAAAACGAATTTTCACATGAATTGCATGGTAAGTAAATAAAGAAAGGCCCACTGGAGAAAAGAAGAATCAAACTGTAGTGAGAGAGAATCGGATGCTTAAATTATTGTTATTGGCCTAATGGGCTTTCTCTGTTTTTCTTCTTCTTTATAATTTCACAATTCGTCTTCTCTCATTTACACACCCAACGAACCAACCAACATTGATCTCTCTCTCTCACACACAAATCATTGGCAAAGAAATGGCGGATCAGCTCACCGATGATCAGATCTCCGAGTTTAAGGAAGCTTTCAGCCTTTTCGACAAGGACGGAGATGGTCAGATCTTTCTCCTTCTCATTTTCATTAATAATCTGTCAAATAATTCGATTTGTGTATTAGTTAAGGTCTCGCAAGCAAATTGGATCTATTTCGATTTTGATTTGTTGTTGAAAAAATTGATTATTTCACAGGCTGCATCACTACGAAAGAGCTTGGTACAGTGATGAGGTCACTCGGACAGAACCCAACAGAAGCAGAGCTTCAAGACATGATTAACGAAGTTGATGCCGACGGAAACGGAACCATAGACTTCCCTGAGTTCCTTAACCTGATGGCTCGTAAGATGAAGGACACGGATTCGGAGGAAGAACTCAAAGAAGCTTTCAGGGTTTTCGATAAGGACCAGAACGGTTTCATCTCTGCTGCAGAGCTGAGACATGTGATGACTAATTTGGGGGAGAAGTTGACTGATGAAGAGGTCGATGAGATGATCAGAGAAGCTGATGTTGATGGAGATGGTCAGATCAATTATGAAGAGTTTGTCAAAGTTATGATGGCAAAGTGAGGATAACATTTTCTCAATCTCTCTTCTTTTTTTTTCTTTAATCATCAAAAGAAAAAGTCTTTATGCTGTTTTTTTTTAAATTCAATTTGAACAAGTCTGGTTTTGTTTTTATTTCCATATTTGACTGTTCATCATCATCATCAGCATATTCGTTTCTTCTTCGGTTGTTTGTTCGTCTTTTATCATTTTCCCCAATAATTTTTATATTTATTAAGTGATTGTTAAACTTTTGGAAAACGTGGAAAGAACAAACAGTTTATTCTGTACAAAATACTAATTTTAAACTTTAGGTAGTTGGAATTTAAATCATACAGTTTCTTTATTTTAGAATGAAAACATAATTTAAAGTGTTAGAAGGATGAAGGCATTAGCTCAATTTCATTTTCGTTTGTTTCTTATCATACGCGTCAAATAGATGCAAAAATATTTTTTTAATAGTAAATGAGAAAAGCTAATTTGGTTTATGTCTTGGCTACGGCCCCTCGAACCCGAGTTCAAAACTCAGTTTTGGTTTACCAAAAAAGAAAAAAAAAATTTAATAGACAAATGGTTATAGAAACCAAATATTAAACAAACATTTTAAATTAATAAAACCAATGAAACAGTATTTAAGAAATTCGGAATGGGTAAAAGTCATCCACTTATTCTGAGTTGGAAGTAAAAAGAGCTTTTGTTCAAAGTAAAGATAGATACTCTCCGTTTCATATTACTTGTCGCTCTAGGTTTATTCACACATATTAAGAAAACATATGATTTTGTATATTTCCAAAATAAAAACACAATTACCTAAATATCTAACCATATTTCAACCAATAAAAAAATAAAAACACAATTACCTATGAATCTTATTAATGAATTTTGCATTGAAACTCTAAAACGACACTTATTTTGAAACAAAAATTTTTCTCTACAACGACAAGTAATATAAAGCGGAGGGAGTATATTTTATGGGAATAAAATCAATACTAATACGGAAGAAATGAGAAACTTTCAACCATATAGTTATGATTGTACCTAACCATCATTCTCTTATTTTTCATTAATTATTGTCGAATCTTATTGGTTACTAATTATTCTTTAAAATGTGTGTAGGAGAAGACGTAAGAAGAGTATGGCGTCTAATCGTAGTAGCAGTACTGAACGCAAAGAAGAGAGACGTCGCCGGAAAAGTCATTGCCGTATTCTCTGATTGCCAGGATTTCAATCCTCTCTCTTCATTTGCTTTGTGTGTAGAAGAAATAAGAGATTTCAACCTCAACCCAATAAAATATTCTAAATATATTTCTTGAATGGAAACTATATATTAACTTTTTTTATCCCACTGTCACACTGAGCCAGACCTACACATACAGATAAACTTAGACTCTATCCACAAAGGAAAATTGCTAGTATTAATGATATTATGAATGAGGAGCTCACAAAGCTTCTAACTGAGTGGAAGGTGAAACTAGATGGTATGACAATACTGTTTTGTCAAAAAAATCGGGACGTTATCAGTGAAGAATTGAATCATAAGATGAATGAATTCCTCTTTGATAGTATCGTATATCTAGGTTTAAATGAGACAAATTTGTCTTATTCCAAGAACGTTCTCAAGAGATAACACAGTTTAGACCAATAAATATGTGCAATGTTAGTTACAAGATAATATTGAAGTTTCTTTGCCAGCGTTTGAAAAAGGTCTTGCTCAACCTTATATTGGAGATTCAGCCTTTGTCTTGACATACAAACGAAACCAGGTGGACATAATAAGTGAAGGGAGATGAAAACTGATATGAACACAGTCTATGTTTGAATGGAATGTGATTTGTTGAGCATTGATGATGATGTAATAAGAGAATGGTGATTCACCATGCACACACAACACTAGTATATGTGTTTATGATAGTTCAACAGAGTATTTATTAAACCACTTACTAATTTTTGACGCAATCACTTCGAATAAGTGAGTGATGATCTACACGATCATAATATTCAGAAAAATAAAGTTTAATATTTCCTTCGTTTTATAAAGAAATTTAAACATTTTTATACATATTCAACCAATGATATTTGAGATAAATGAAATTATTTATAAAATTAATATATTTTTGATTAACATTAAACTGAAAATTGTATTGAAATTTTAAAATGATATTATTTTTATAACAAGAAAAAAATGTTTAAGTGATACTCTTTTATAATATCATTTAACAAAGCAAGAGATAAAAAATAATATGCTCAGAACAATACTTATGAGGATGAGATAGAATGATATGTTGGCTAATTTTTTCTGTTTTTATTTGTTATGTTTTGATGTTAATTGGTAAAATAATTATTTAATGAAAAGAATGAAAGGCAATATAGTCTTCACAGTAATATATTAAAGTGAAAAC
The DNA here is from genome assembly GCA_012274485.2 of Sinapis alba. Taxonomy (NCBI): domain Eukaryota; kingdom Viridiplantae; phylum Streptophyta; class Magnoliopsida; order Brassicales; family Brassicaceae; genus Sinapis; species Sinapis alba. The sequence goes on along the minus strand of MU106985.1, from coordinate 23,537 downwards.
GTTAAATAGATCTGTAAGAGCATAATTATCGCAATCTCTTAAAAAAGTTTCTAAAAATAATTATTGCATGGGCCCACAAAAATAATAAGAATCGGTTACATAAATTATAAAATAAAAACTGATTTTAGAATGTTTCTTGCACTATTTACAGACCCCACTAATACATGATGACATACAATTAGTTCATTTTTAACCTTTTTTGACAAAAAAAAATAAATAAAAAATGTTTCATAAAAACTCGTGCACTGTTTTTAGCGATAATTATGCTTTAAAGGTTAGATGGAACTTTTGTTGGGGTAATAAAGTCAAAAAAGATTATTTCATATATAATCTAAGTTTTTCCTCTATATTTTAGAACTTTATAATAGAATTGATTTTGTTCCAATTTTACACTATTTTCAAATTAAATATGAAATGAGATAATCATTATGTGTTCACGTGAAGACGTAGAAAAAAGAACAAAAAAAAATGAAAAGAGGAAGAAAAGCATTAACTATACCGTTTTTAATTTTGGGGTAAGACAAAACTTTGATATTGAGCTTACTCTAATGACTCACTTTCTATGGATGTTAAACACTTTCTAATTTTTTTCGTTTATATTAAGTTTCATTCTATTTTTTGTTATACAAAAAGTGTTACTTTAAAATTTTAATAGAAATTTTATTTACTTTCAGTTTAACTTAATTGCAAAGTACATTAATCTTATAAATAATTTTATTTATCTCAAATATTATTGTTCAAATATGTGTAATTAATAAAAAATTAAATATATATTTTTTTTTAATTTGTGAGAAAAATATCACAATGATAGTTAGTTAGAAATGGAGAGAGTATAGTTTTAAGCGTCCTCTTTAACTCAATCTCAGCCTCAAATGAACCTTAATCTTTTTAGAGTTGACCAAAATTTAGAAAACAGGGTTAAACCTTTTTAATTTTTAAACCCCTTTTTACATGTATTCAGAATATATTTCATATATTTTTCAGAAAAATATATATATCTTCATATATATATAACTAGACAGGTCCATAAATACACTAATAAAATTAAAATATTTAATTCATCTATTAAACAGTGTAAAAACTTTTAAAAGAACATACGTTTTGGGGAAAAACAGTTATGCATTTTACCAGAAAACAACATTTTGGAATTTGACATAAAAACATAATTTTTCGAATCAAATAAAATTCAATATTATGATTTTGGAAAATAACTCATTTTTGCAGATTTGACAGAAATTTTAATTTTGCTGTTATTACGATTTTTTTTTTTAAATTTTGCAGTTTTAGCTTAAAAACTCGATTTTTGGTTTTGATAAGGAAACTTATTTTGCGGTTTTGGCATAAAACACAATTTTGCGGTTTTAGCGCGAAAATCTGATTTTGTGGATTTGACTGAAAACTTGTTTTTTGCGGTTTTGATGAAAATTTAGCTTTGCTACTTTGGTAAAAAAATTTGATTTGTAATTTTATTAAGAAAACCTGTTTTACGGCTTTGATAGAAAAACTCAATTTTTTGGTTTTGACAGAAAACATGATTTTGTAAATTTTACAAAAAGTTCATTTTGCAATTTTTTATGGAAACTCAATTTAAAGTTTTTTTGTCGAAAAACTTATTTTGTGGTTATGGTGTTTTTAACAGAATGACTTGTTTTATAGATATGGTGAAAAAACTTAATTTTGCAGATTTGACGAAAAATTCGATTTATAGTTTTGGTAGAAACTTGATTTATGGCTTTGGCAAAAACATTATTTTGCAATTTTAGCAAAAAACTCATTTTGTAGACTTAAAGAAAAACTCGATTTTACGGTTTTGACGAGATAACTTGATTTTGCGGTTCTGGTGGAAAAACTCATTTTCTGTTTTGGCGGGAAAAACTTGTTTTACGATTTTAGTGAAAAAACTTATTTTATAGCTTTGGCGGAAAGCTTAATTTTGTAGTTTTAATAGTAAAACTTAATTTTACAGTTTTAACATAGAAGTTGAGTTTACAGTTTTGTGGTAAAATCAGTTTCATGGTTATCTTTAAATTTATACTTCCACCGTCTTTTAATATGACATTTTAGGATTTAGTACATAAATTAAGAAAATATTAGTTTTTATTTTTTTAAATAAAAACATCATTATGTACATAACTATAATTCAACAAATTATAATGTATAATATTATTGATCATTTAACATTAGTTGTAATTAAACTTTACATAAAAATTTAAAAATATCATATAGTTTGGAACAATTTTTTTTTTCTCTCAAACGTTATATATAAAAAACGGAGGAATATATAATTGTGTGAAGCAAAATAAATGTAGTGTTAGGATACCCTATTAGAGTGAACCCATTTAACATCCTTTACTACCATTAACAGAATACGATGGTTAGAGCACCCTTAACCCAAAGTGCTTAAGGGGTGCTAAGGGGTGGGTCCCACCAAAAGAGAGGAGAGAGGGGTGCTTATGGTGCTTGTTTAAGCACTGATGCTTGCACTGTTTGCGGACCCCACAGACACGTGGCGGCCCGCAATTGGTATGTTTTTTTTTTTTTTTTTTTTTTTTTAAAAACCCAGAAATGAAAAAAATAAAAATAAATAAGCACCCCTATGGGGTGCTTAAGGTTGAGGGTGCTCTTAGGTCGAAGCCTGAATTAACGGTGACTTTTTAGTTCAGATATGAAAATCAAATTTAAATTAAAGTTCAAATTGGTCTAAGTACAGTATTAAAGTTCGGATATTTACTGCGGGCATGAATAACACATTTTTCCTAAGGATTGAGTGCAAGAGTTCTTTGAGTCTATATCACTTTTCCCTTTAATATTTGTCTAATACATCTTTGACTCTCGAGACAGTCTCTGTGGTTATATTTAGTTATTTACCATGTGTTTCTAAATTAAGCTTAGTGTTATACAAAATAAGCAACTTAAGAGTTGATGGGCAAAAGTATATTTCAAGCCCCCGAAAGCAACAAGACTGGCGAATATAGTCACAAAATACATACCATATCTACTGTTTAGTTGCCTTAACCACTTCAAAAAATAAAACGAGATCCTAGGATAAAGCCGATTACTAAAATACTTAAACAGCCAAGTTGTGAAAAACAGATTGCTGGACATTAGAGAGCTGCTTCTTCAACCTAACAGAAGAACATGGAATTGGCGACGTTGTCTTTGAGTTTGGGGAGCTGGGCAACAGAGATTGGTCCTGGAGTTGTCACGCCACCATGGCTTGAGGACGTCTCGGACTGATCTTCAAACTTCATGAACGTTCCTAGCTGAGCAGCTGCCAAGTGAGCATAGCAGATCGGTGCAACTGCAAAGGAACAAAAATGTCAGTTATCAAAACAGAAAAAAACAGAGAGTTTCAATGTCAAACACAGAAAAGAATATGGTAATTTACCAACAGAAATGGCGGTCGTGCTTCTTTGGTACCTGCAAAATGGAAAAAAATAAATAAAATCTGAATATCTGATCAACACTATAAAAGCCATAAGAGGTAAGAAAGCAAATAAAGGTTGAGACTACTACATACACGTAAGAGAGTGAATGGACGAGTTCTTGAAGTTCATCAGGTGAGAAATGAATCTCATCATACAGGACATGGTAATGCGTAGGACGTGTTGTTCCCTAATTCAAATACACACAAGTCTCAATAAAAACGCTTAACAAACATAACAATAGTGACGTAGCTTCTAAGATTGATACTTACAATCATTCCAGCGTGCGCACAGAGATAGAAATCGTTGTTCTTTGGGTGACAGATTTTGCTGTCGATGATTGTCCCTGCAGAAACAAACAAACACAACATGAGATCGTGCATGTATGTATGTACGTGTTAGAAAAAAAGAGGTTATATAATCAATCACCTGGAGGAACGTTGTCAGGAGAGTTTGTCTGGAAAAACTTGGTGTGGTGATTCTTTTGAGCTACCAACAAAAGGAACTTTGGATTCCAATTCTCATCTAGAAGTTTGCAGGCCTGAGGAAAGACAGATGCAATCAAATTTCTAACAGTAGCAAAAGAAGATGAAAAAAATCTAATTAAAAACTGTTTTTTATATCACATTTTGTATGTTTCAATTACCTCAATGATCTGATCGAGTTCAATGTTCAGAACCTGGTTGAACTGGGACTCACTAACACCATCCCTAGAAACGTCAAGACATTTAAACAATTAATATGAGAAAAAGCCACTGTTTAAATAAAGAGGAAGAAGATCCAAAAGTTCTGATGTAACAAAGTAATTTACCTGAAGATTATTATATGCTCTGGCTTTCTCTTACCCGAGCTGGTGTAGAAATCTACCAGCAACTCCCTGCAATCAAAAAATCGAAATTACATTAAGTACTGAACAAAAGGAAGAGCGAATAAATTTAAAAAACACAGAGTTAGTATTAAGTACTTGATTATGCCATCATCTTCAGTTCCATTTTTCTTAACCAGTGACTCAATCATCTCAGCTTTTGAAGGCTGTGTGCGAACAGATGCTCTGTATTTGGAGACTAGAGGCCACTGCCTTGAACTGACCACCTACGTAAACCATAAACAAGACAAACTAAATATCAGTATCAAAAGAAAGCGCACAAATCAAACAAACAAATATGTAATAAGAGTAAAGAGTAATATATTACAGCAGCAATGGATGGGACATCAGACTGTCCAGGAGATCCATGTGAAACATCCATTCCAAGGATGATGGTCGGAACCTTGGAAATGACTGTAAATGCGGGAGTACGCTCAACACTTAGCATGGAGTTCAGGCCCCCAAGCTGTAGAGTATATACATCAGAGATGTGAATAAATGAACGATTGGTACAAAAAAAGAAAGAGAGAGATCACCTTAGCGTTGATCTTCAGAAGACAGTTAGTAAGATACTGATCATTAGGCTGCCTCACCGGAGCCATGCATTGAGTAACGATGCCGTATTCAGTTAAGTTTTTCTTCTTCCACGGCCCTGAAGAGAAATTCAAATTTTAATGAAAGGAAACATTTAACATTTTTAAGGACTTGAGTTGAGAGATATCTATCTAACCATAAATGTCGCAGTTCTTCCTTTCGGGGAGCAGACAGAGAAGGAACTGTGGAGCACCAGGGAGTTTAGACTGGATTTCTTCAAACATCTTCTCTACACGAACAAGAGGAGGAGCACGGCGAAACTGATGACCCTCCTCAAACACATCAAAGGGTGCAGCAATTTCCTGTGACAAAAAGTACAGACAGAAGCAGTTAATACAAATGTTGATGATTACAAACAAGTTCTCAAGAACATAAAAGAAAAAGAATCCTTCTTACAATTCCTTTTGATCCTCCAATTCGGATCAGATCATCAACCAGTTGACGCACATTACAGCGAGCAGAGAAATTTGCAACAGCCCATTTGTCAATCTTGGTTGGCTCAACAAATTGCTGCACGACAAAAGGAATCAGACTATCTTGCATGAAACTAAATACAAAAAACGGTAAAGAGATACAGCACCTTGTTGTTGAAATTCCAGCGACCATTTCGAGGAAACAGTTCATCCCCACGTCCCATTTTCAGCTGTCAATCAAAGAACACAAGAGGAAATTAATTGTATAATACAGGACAATCTATCAAGTCAAAAGTAAGTAAATATACCATACCTTAGGAGCTGGCAGAACGCGACCCTCCACCTGAGTAAAGTTGGAGCTGATAGAAATGCCACATGAACGCAGGAGAGGTTCTGTGTCATAGTTGCTCACTTTCAGAGCCTGAAAACATTAAACCAAATATATATATACATTCCAGTTCTCTGGCTAATAAAACAGAACAAATATGAGAGAGTCAAGACACTTTACCTTTGACAGAACATTCATCCTCTCTTGGGGCTTCTGTCTAGATTTCTCGACGAGGGCAGATCTTTGGAAAGTGTTCAGCGCCTTTGTGTACCTCTGAAGGGGAATCAAGGTGCAGTGCTGCAAAAGTTCCAGAAAAATAACAAACATTAGCATGAATTTCAAAAACTTAAAAACATGTTAATACCATGAGAAAAAGAGGGAAGGAAACCTCAAGAGGAATATAGGTGGGTCGCTTTGGCTTCCCAACATTGATGCACGGCAAATCCGCAGAATACTGCAACTCCAGGTTCCTCTCTCTGAGGAAGTAGTCATATACCGTTATTTCAACAGTTTCAGACTCTCCATTTTCATTCTTGGGTGCGTTCCTTGGTCTATATTCAAACCTATACAAGGTAATAAAAGCAAACATCAGAGAGAACTTTCTAAGGGATCACAATGTCAGCAAACTAAGACATAAGTCATAAGTAAATACATCTCAATGCAAAGTGATTTTGAGTGAATGCGCATCTTACGTCTGTTCCCTGCAAGGCTTGTCACTCATGCCAGTGATCCTGTACTCCTGGTTTGAGGGGCTGACTTTAATCCTCAGGTTCTTAAGTGTCCTTTTAGCCTGTTTAAAACATAACGTTAAAACGTTTTGAGCTAAAACCAAAGATAAGGAACCTGCTTAGACCATGATATCATATAACTAGTAGATCACCTTAGACCAGTCAACATTGAACGGATCCTTTGCACCTTGGTTAGCAATAACAAAATCAACAAGCGGACCAGGCTTGATTATCATTGTGGTTGTAACATCTGGCATAAGAACATAACATAAACAAACATTACGCACTAAATTCTTGCTGCAGCAGAGAGAAAGCAAATACAAACAGGTGAAACTATTTTTACCCATGTTAAGTGACATTCCACCCTGCGTTGTCCGGAAACTTGAATGGAATCCTCTACAGCCCAAGATGTTACCACCAACTGGTTCACAATTACTCGGGTCATTGTGGAAAAAAGACTGTCTCACAAGTAGGCAACCTCTGCAATTTTCCCGAGGTTAATTAGAGAGACAACACAAAGATATAGGATCATGCAAAAAAAAACATATACACTTACTGTCTAGCAGCATGCTGACGTAATATGATGTCCAAAACCCTTATTGCCTCCTGTGAATTCTCCGATTCCTGTCCACGCATAGCGTTAGCGAGAGCTTGTAGAGGTATTTTGGCGGCATAACTTATCTCCACTCTAAAGCTCTTGGAACGGTTAGGGCGACGAAGTCTTTTTCTATCACCGTCATTTGGCTCTTCATTCCCATTGGGGCTTGCATTTCCATTAGTCCTGCTCATAAAAATTGTCATTCAGAATCAAAACTAAAGGACCAAAGTGATAATAACTTTTACCTGGCTGAAGAAACTTCCTCAAGCACCACAGAAAAGTCCATCTTGTTGCTGGGCAAAGCTCCAAAAGTAAACAGCGTCTTCTCTCCATCATAGGCAAACTGTTTGCCATCAAGATCAGAATGGTAAGTCTCGTTAACCTTGTCAAGGATTTTTCTTCCAACCCCTTTCTGTTCAACAGGACGACCATCATCATAGAAGAGCGCCACCTGTTCAAGACAACAAATAATTCTATCGGTTAACATCACTGAGAACCAGACAACAGATCAAATGAACATTGACAGTAGAATGAAAACTTACACTGTAGTGGTAGAAGAAACCCTGAAGATTTGCCACATTGACTTTGAAGTGGTTAGTCAAAAGTGGTATCTTTTGACCCTTTGATCCAAAGCCAGGACGAGACATAGGTACTCTCAGGTTTTTCTTCTCAGCTGCTTCGGTTTTAACCAGCACAGGCTCCACATTGGGAGGTATGATCGGTGGAGGAGGAGGCAGTGCGTCCGTAACCCCGCTCCCATTTGCTGACTCAAGCTCAGCTCCATTACCGCTAGTAGAATCCATGTCCTGCACACACACAAACAACAACAAAAGAAAAATGCTCAGTTTCCAACATCCAGGCAAAACTAAGATAACCATACTGCTACATTTATCAAAGTTTCAACTTTTGTTCATACAAACCCATAGAGAAGTCAAATATTTGGCTGTTGCTAAAAACATTTAGGCTTCAACATTTGGTTACGGAAAGAACAATAAAGTCTGAAACTAAGCAACATTTATCAATGCTTGAGTTCTGTGTATAAATCCAAATGTTGAAACTGAAACCTTCACGTTTTTTAGCTTTAGTCAAAGATCTGTCAAAAAAACAAGCTAAAATCTAACAAAGTGTCCAACTGTCATTCACAAGAAGCCAGAGACAAGTCAAATCTGTGAATTATTTTAACAAACCCCCAACAAATATTCGGAAAAAGATGCATGCAAGTGTAAATAAACATGTATGACCCCCAAGGAAGTCAGCTTTCATCATATATTAGCTAAACACAGTCACGGTGAGAACATTTACATTTTTCCTTTATAAAGAAGAACCCATAAAGATGACATATTAGAAGCAAAAATCTCACTTTAGTAAGGAAACACACAATCAGAGTGGTGAACTTTATAAAAGATGACGCAACAAAAAACATAAAAAAAACATGTAAAGATGTAAGCTTCCATCACATACTAGCAAAATACAGTCACGCTAAGAACATTTACAACATTTAAAAAAAAACATTTTTTTACTAAAACCTCAGCAAAATCTTCACATTGAAAGGAAACCCACATTAAAGTAACAACGTTTTTTTGAAATCTGCGGAGAAAAATAACCCAGAAGAACAATGCATGCGAGGATACACAAGTGTTCAAGCTTTGACCGAGAAACAAAAAAGATTTTTTGTCGTTTCTATAAAAGAACATACAAAAAAAGCACAAACCCAGAAGCCACATTACGAAGCTAAAAAGCATAAACCCCATAAAAGAAACATTAGCGAAACCTAAAAATCACACACCTTTGAATGTATCGATGAAACCCTAAGACGAAGAAAAGAGATTTGTTTCTGGGACTCTCTCTCTTTCCCTTTCTGCTCCGAGCTGAATGGGTAAATGATCAGTAAACAGTGGAATATATCCAGCAGGATCCTTCGCCCTACAGTTATATTTCTCTACTTTGCGGTGCATCTAATCATAACCTTCTCTTATACTCTCGACCGTTCGATGATACAATAACTTTATTTATTAACTTTGATCTTGACCGCTCATTTGTCCAGATCGATTTATTCTGGAATTTCTTTTTAAGTGAATTTGCTCTTACGATCGTGACCGTTCGTTAATGGGACTTTGTTTATAGACGTTCCAGGATATACAATCTCGACCGTTCGTTAGAGTGTCTTTAATTCATAGACTTTTCTTGGAAAGAGTTTTATATCCCGCTACGATTATTTTGAATTTTTAATTCGCTGTTTTTTTTCTTCTTATTGGTAGTGGTAGACAAACTGTCCTACGTGTCTGTAATAAAATTAAATACGCGCAGTAATCGACACGTACAGTTACATAAGTATGGATTTATGTTTTATTATATAGTTAAATGTTGAGCACAATATTAAATTAGATTTAGTGTATTATTTAGTGATGATCAACGGGACCAGTATAATCCATGTCTTCTCCTATACTATCTAATTACTGTGAATAAGATATTTATTATCTCTAATCACCTCGTGGAAGCTTGGTTGATCCTTACTGTACTCCACTTTAGTTCCTGACAAAAACTATAGTATTAATTTAGAGATTCTCATCCGCAATTTTAATTTTTTTCCAATGATAGGAGTTTAGGTGAATTCAGTTAAGAAAACTCTAATCCTAGTTCTTATTCTTTCTTTATAGAGATTATATTCATAGCATACAGTTGAGATATGATAAATTAATATTATTCAGTGTTGACATTCGTAGAGCTAGTTGGAGAAGGAGAATATATACAGCTACGCTCTAAAGTCTGACCGTATTAATAATATTTGGCAGGCAAGCTAGCTAGATGGTACTCGAAACCTTATTTCACTTCTGAAAGAACGTTTCTAGCCTTTTTAGAGCTTCGTAGTTACGGCCCAACAGAGATTAGATATCTACTCTATGGAGTTCTATGGTCTTTTATGAGTTTATCTTTTTAATTTCACTACTCTTATCCATGTCTTATTATTATGATTACTTACAACATGATTGGAGAGTCCTACATTCTTATGACATAAAAGTGAAGTTAATAGCGAAGTTAACTGTGAGCTTTTATTGGTTTTTATTGCTTACATATATTTGCATTTATGTCTTATCAATATATTTCACATTTTCATATTTAGTTTACTGTGATTTTATGCATAATCATATAGTTGTGCGAGAGTACTGTAGGTTATTAGAAGGTACATATGCAAGTTATGCATTCATGTAATCGAAAGATGCAGTAAATATGTGTTGTTATGTCTTATCGCTATTAGCCATTCGCCATTCGCCAAGAACAAAATTGATCATGAAGCCCAAATCAATTCTTTATTGAGTTTCATGTTTATTTGCTATTGTTTTCCACTCTCATTTTTAACATAATATTTGAAACCTAGCATTACCCTTTTAGTAAGTTAAGTGTGGTCGACCAAAGTGCCTCAAAATATCAAATATTTTGTCATGCAAGCCTAACAGGCTGCATAGCGGCTTGTAGCAAATAGTGGACATACATTGTGGGAATGATAGTACATGCCTCAGATGTGAAGAGTCAGAAGTATCTATAAACCACGTCATATTTTTCTGTTCCCCAACTTTGCAGACATGGACTCTATATGATATCACATTTTTGGGGGGAGTGTTCCCGAGTGAATGTTTGTATGACAACTTTGACTATCTTCTTACGTGAAAAGAACAGAGGAATCTCATGAACTATGCTAGCATGTTTTCTGTGGATACTATGGTTTATTTGGAAGATGGAAAATTCTAAAGTTATAATGGGAAGTGTATTTTCCTATAGATAACCCTACAACTCAGTGAACTCACCAACCAAGAAGTATATTTGTGGAGAGTACAAGTCGTATCAGAATCTGGAGATGCTAGAGAAGAATCTCAGCCGCTTGTCCCAGGAGTGAGAGTTGAGTTGATCAGTCGCCCTAACAATATGTCAAATGGATGCATCTTGAGTGGTAACTCTTTTTTTTTTTGGAGGAAATACATCATTGTGGATCTTGAACTAGGAAGCTGTCTTTTCGGTTCCATTGGGAATGACCAAGCCCTTTCTCCCACACGATGAATCTGATGCAGCAATGCAAAGCTCCTTGTGAATGGGTTTTTCATTGAGGAATTTCGAACCAAACTGCCCACAATTGGTAAACTTAGGTCTGGACAAGAAAAACATAACCGAAGAACCGAACCAAACCGAATATCCAAAACTGAAATCGGATCAAAATCCTCAAATATCCGAATGGTTCATAGATTTACATATCCGAAACAACCAAACCAAACCGAGAACCAAACGGGTTCCCGAATATATAAAATTATTAACTATATATATATATATATAACATACATAAATATATATTTATAATTTAAAATCTATTAAAAGTATCTAAAATATTTGAAAAAACTAAATTATTATAAAGTATATGAACTATCCTAAAATATCTGAAAGTATCTAGATATTTTATCCCAAATATCCAAAGAAACCGAAAATATTCTAAAATTTTATGAAAATCATCTTAATTATTCAATATTTTATCCCAAATATCTGATATTTAACCTGAATTAACCGAACTACCCAAATAACCAAACCACAACCAGAATCAAATGAGAATCAGTTTTTTCTATGTATTTTCTGATTCCTAGTTTTACTATCCAAACTAAACTGGAAACTACATGAACCAGATCCGAACAAAAAAATAGTTATGTAGTAAATGAATCTTCTAACCCTCCACTCAAACTACATGATATCTGAAATACCCGAACGAAATTGAACCGATACCTAAAATACCCAGATCTAAGTAAACTTGGTTAAATATGAAGACATTTTGTTTATTTTGGCAATTCTCTGTAATTTTAATGTGCGGGATGAAAATTTTTACCAATCTCATTTGGTTTAATTTCAAAATACTGAAATTTTAGAATCAAATTAATAAAAATGGTGTTTTGGTGGAAAAATAAATCACAATATCTAGAGATGTTAAAATATGTAAATAGATTGAGTCAATTCGTAACTCATTTAAATTTGTGAATTAATGGTTTAATGGTTAATCCATGACTAATAATTTTATAATTTTAATAGTCATTAAGTAAATTTATTACTTTTTGAGGCTAAACACAAAATTGCTTAAATTTTTGAAAAACATGATAAACGAAAAAAACATAATTTTGAAATTTTGGCGGAAACACAATTTTATAGTTTTCGTGAAAATGTGAATTTTTAGTTTTGACAAAAAAACATGTTTTAGTAGAAAGGCACTATTAAAATTTTGACGAAAAATCATGATTTTGTGGTTTTGCATGAAAACACTTTTTTGGTTTTGTATATATTTTATTACATTTTATATTGGTTATATATTTTTATTGGTTTGTTATAGATAATTCATTGTTCATTCTAATCTAAATCTTTTAACTCAATCGATTAATCCATTTTACCAATTAATCTATTTATATCTAACTTTTCTATCTATTAGAATACATATTGGGTTGGATTGACACAATATATCTTTATCCATTTTGACACTCATAATAGTATGCCGACTTTTAACCGGAGTCGAGTATCCAAATTGGATCCAACCTGAAATGGACTGGTTCGCTTCCATTTAGATATCTATGAATTAAACCGATGGATAAAAATATAAGTAACTATGGATATTGAGTCGGGTTTGATTTATACCCGAATTATTTTGGATACCCATTACAACCCGAGACCCATGTTTGTATATGTGAATAATATATACAATTCTTTGTGTTTTTGAGTTTACAATCGATTTACATATGCTACGTCTGTGAGTTTTATGCTTAAGTGACAAAATATGGATCAAAGTGGTGAATTTCTATGTTTAAAACAAGAGAGGTGACCGCATATTATGTTTAGCACAACGTAGACTTGAAGAAGGAGATGAAATGAATTACAACTTTACCCTTTAGTAAAATAAAAATACAAAATTTGCTTTTGGGCAGAGTCAAACTGAGGTCGGCGTTGATAAAAGCTCACACTTTACCGCTAGGCCGCGGTCCTTAAACATATCATATTATCCAATTCTTATTAATATATATATAATTTTGGGTTTAACTGAATTTACCCGGAACCAGGAAGACCCGAACCCAAACCAAACTGAAACACTTACAAGTACTTATTAGGCCATGTTCTTCTATATCTGACAGACCCATAACCGATCGGTTCTTATCCGGAGCCGACCCGAGTATCCATAATCTCAGCCATACATAATAGTACAGCATATTGAAAATATGGCTCCCTATTTAACATAAATTTAGATATGGTAATTTACGTATGTGAAACAAAAAAAAAATCCAACGTAAACAAAACTTAAAATATAGTTCAATAGAGCGGATTTTGTGTTGTGTGTGAACAATAGCGCATTATTTAATCGAAGGATTAACGATACATTATGATCATGAGAAGCATTAAAACTCATCAAAGGCTCGGAGAGGTTTCTTTGGGTCAACATCTTCAATGAGGGGAAGATCCACAACTAAGTCCTCAGCTCCAATACCTTCTTCTTTAAGCGTATTTGTAACTTCTTCAAACACCACTTTGTTCCCGACCCGACTCAAATGTAAACCGTCCCTGGATTCCAAAAGAACAAACAAAAAAAAACAAGAAACAAATTAATCGATTAGCTGTTTCGAAAATTGCAACATATGGGTAAGACGTAGTTACCATAGACATTCAGTTTGCCAATTAGGAATTTGCTGCATCTTGGACCAAAGATCGATGGCTGAGATTTGGCATTCATTGGCTACGGCCACACACGCTTTTGCGTATGATCCTGCTGCTTCGTTTGTTCTTTCTGGCAAGCCTATCGTGTTTTCGATATAAGGATATCTAACAATGTTAAGATTACTTAGTTATAAAAAATTTGGTGGCAAAAATGATATAATGCATTTAGAAAATCCATGGTAGATTTTTATATAAAAGCAAAAGTTTGGGATAAAATATTGAAAGTGGAGAAAGTTAAAGAGATGTGTCGTACCGGAGCCGAGCCTCTTCGTCGATTGGAGGTGGAGTTATGAGAATAATGACCATTCGTGGCCAACGATTCTGAAATTCAAAGCAAAAGTAAACTTTATAATTATACGAATTCCATTCTTTTAACTAAAAATGTATAAATTATATTTTACTTAGTGATTCAACAAGAATATACCCTTGGTGCTGCTAAAATTATACTCTGCTTTCCCAAAAGAGAAAAATGATCAAAGCATTGGCCCTTTCAGTCAAACGATTTTATATAACTTAATATATTAATATTTGTACCGTATAGGTAAGAGGCATATTGTGACAATTGACCTTTTTATAATATATAACCTCATGTTGATCTTCAATTTAATAATTTGAAAGATTAGCCACTATACATGCAATTTCATTCTGTTCAATCTAAAGTGTTATCAAGATCACCATTCACCACGTACTAAAAGCAACTAAATAAATTTATGTAATCTTTGACCACAAATGATTACATTCTAGAACTACGTTTTTGAACATTTTTAAGTTGGTAATCAAATATACTCCCTCTCCTTCTGTTTATTAAAAATAACATTTTTTATTACATAAAGATTATTATTTTATAATTTAAATACAAAGTATAGTTTTAGTTTAATATTAATTACAAACTGCAGTGATCTTATAGATAATTTTATTTATCTCAAATATTATTAGTGAGCTAAATATAATTAAAAATAATATAAATATATTTCAATCGTTCTTTTAATTTGTGTAAAATGTCAATTTGGCAGTTTTTAAGAAACGGAGAAAATATAAATTAAATAAACATTTTCTTTTTAAAATAATTAAATATACACATCATTTTTTTATAAAATAAATACATACTTACTAATAAGTAAGACACAAGTATCCTAATTATTTATCATATATGATAATTCATTCACTAATACATTCCATATTAATGTTTTTAACATGAACCCAACAACCACTAGTATGTAAAATAGGCATGGGGTTCGGATATTGTTGGAATTCATGTCATGTATTTCAGATTTTGTTTATAATTTGAATCACAACTTAGGTCATATTCTAGTAAATTTGTACGTACGACTCTGGTGGATATAACGCATCAGTTTGATTCTAATTTGTATCACATCCTAAAATTCATAAAGTAATCATATATCACTCAGATTTATGTTATATTGGTTTGGTTTGATTATACTTAAAGTAAAATCTAAAATTTTTAAACAAAACATTATAAATAAATATTTATTTATATAGAATTGAGTATTTAAGATACTTATTTTTTTTTGTCATCATTTAAGATACTTATTTAAATATGAAGTACTTATCTTAGATATTTTATCAAAATAAATATGTAACTGAATATTTGAAGTACATATTTATATTTAAAATATATATATTGCATATTAATTTGAACATTAAGATCGTTTATTGGATAGTTGTTTGAATTTCATGGTTTTCGGGTTATACATTCGGGTTCAGTTAATAACATTTCATGTTAGAATATGTTTTGTAACACCCTACAAAACCCATTATAATATTTTAAAATTTTAGACCAGATACGGATTCATTTTTTTGGGTCGAATTTAGTTCAGATTTTGGGTTATGGATATTATGGCCATGGCTAATCTAAAGCAAGATTCTTCAGTTAAGAGAAAAAAACAAGTAAAACACAATTATCCTAATTATTTATCATATATGATAACCCATTCACTAATATATACGCAGAAATGTTTTTAACATTGAACCCAACAACCATTAGTATCTAAACAAAGATTCTTCAGTTAAGAGTTTGACCAAAGAAAAAAAAAGATTCTTCAGTTAAGAGAAAAAAAAAGGTATATAGCACTCCAATATTTTTTCTTTCTGTGTTTGGTATTTCTGTTTGCAAGTTTTTCTTATTTAAACATTTTATATCTGCAAACTGCAAAAACATTTATGGAAAACTGTAAAAATGTGTAAGATTTCAGACAATGTTAATTTCTTTCGCAGTATATATTCAAAAAACAAATGCCTAATATTCTGTTTATACAATAAAAATAGAATTTAATTGACTATGTAGTGGATATAATAGAAATGTCACCTTGAGAAACGAAACAATTGAGCAAAGATTCTGTTTGTATTCGAGAAGTGGCACATGCTGAAACCCCGAGCATCTCTCTGGCAGACACGCATCGTTGGCTCCAAAAAATACAGTCACTGCCGATGGATATGCTCCGCCGTCTACTGCCGCTGCCGGAAAAACTCTTTCCATCACTTTTAACGCCCATCTCGTGTTATATCCACTGTATCCTCGTAACACTATATCAGCCTTAAGTTTTTTTACATATCAGAAACGTCATTTAAAAATAGTTAAGATTATGCTCAACAGGGGAAGATTATAAGACGTAATGTTGATTTTTTTTTTGAGAAAATACGTAATGTTGATTTGATATAATTTAAAAAGCCATATTAATTAATTCACAACAAAGGGACTATGTTATCTAGGAAAGAAAAAATATATATTAACATGTTTACTAGTAAAATATGATGCTTAATTTCCTGAAAATAGTCTTTTCATGATGAGGACCAATAAAAATCTATGAAAACCTGGTAAAAATCCAATCTATAAAACCAGTTCAAAAGAAACACATCTATAAAATAAAAAGTTAATTTTATTAATTGGTTTCAACTGAAACTTTGTGAATATTCATTTCTCCACTGTAAATTAGATGTTACAAGATGTATATATATACGTGTTCAGAAAAAAACAAAACAAGATGTATATAATTTTTTACATAATAGAGTAATACATGCAAATTTGTGTATATAATAGATATATACACCTTGCGGCGGAGAAGATCGGCGAGAGAAGCTCCCCAGCCACCATCGCCAAATGATTCTTCAGTGATGGAATCACCAAAAAGAACGATCTTAGGCCTCATCTTTTGAGCTTTTTCTTCCTGTTCGAACTTTCACTCTCTCTCTCTCACTCTATAGTCTCTATTCTCCCGAGATAATCTAAACGGATTGGTGTATAGTGGTTTCGCTGAAGTGGTCGTGTTTAATTTACTAAAGAAAGGCTTATTAATTGATGAAAGCAGTAAAGGTTTATTGTTGGGGCAAACAAACACAAAAGTCGATGCACTAAATGCTTTCGCCCACTAGTCACCGACCTTACATGATTTATATAATGTCTATATATGCCACTATGCCAAAGTGTAAATTCCAGTTAAAAAAATATAGGGCTAGTAAATTACCAAACATAAGGTATGGCCCAATGACAGGATACACGACTTGGGGCTTAAATGTAAATTGTGGTTTAGATGTGAGATAAGTTGAACCAAATTTTAGGTTCCTATTCATAACTACTCTCTCCGTTTCATATTACTTGTCGTTCTAGTTCTAAGTTTATTCACACATTAAGAAAACATTTGATTTTGTATATTTCCAAAATAAAAAACACAATTACCTATACACCTAACCATATTTCAACCAATAGAAAAATAAAAACACAACTACCTATAAATCTTATTAATAATTTTTGCATTAGAATTCTAAAACGACACTTATTTTGAAACGAAATTTTTTCCCTACAACGACAAGTAATATGAAACGAAAGGAGTATTATTTTTTACATAAGTGAAACTTTAAGTTACTGAAGTGCGATCTAATTCTATACTATCACTCAAATAGATGGTTGACTCGTTTTGTCGCTACCACTTTAAAATGATGTGTTTCTGATTAATATCGGTTCTTGACGTTTTATAACAATTATAAATAATATCATAAATTATTTTGCATCGTTTCAAATCTCTCAAAATTAGTGTTTGAGATTGCAGGCGGTTACGAGAAGATAAATATTTTTTTTTAAACTGCATAAATATATAAACAAAACATTTTAATTAAAATTTTAAATTTAGATAATATAAATACTTATATATATATATATATATATATATATATATATATATATATTAATTTATATTATAAAAACTCAAGACAAAATATAAACTATAATTTTTGGACATTAATACTTATACACATATATATAAACCCAAAATATTTTAAAAAAAAATTAATGCTACAACCTTCTAAATATAAGTTTTATATTAATTTTAATAATATGACTTTTAATATTTATATAGTTATATAAACTGTTAATATTATTCATTTATTATTAAACCGATGATTCATTTGGTAGTCAACCATTCACAATTATCTTGCAAACGCATCAATTTCTAATTGTTATACCAATCGTATAAATCACTTAATAATGCTTAAAACTGCATTACCCACATCTGCAAACTCTCACTACTGCAACCGCAATGTTTACACCAGTCAGACCTTAAATATTTATAACATCTATTTTAGTGTGGTTGTAACTGTATTAATACTTATTTTAATTATTTAAAAATTAATATAAATTTATTTTATCAACTTACTGTTCACTTTTTTGTAATTTTGAATTTTAAAAATAATTAATAAATTTTTTTACTATAATATTCATATTGCACATGTTAATATGTATATATTGTTTTAAACCGCTTTTTTAATACGAATAGCAATTGTCTCACGATATGCATTACCACACTTAAACTATACTGCAATATCTAATCCATTCGTTTGTTATCGCTTAGTCTATTGTCACCATACCGACCTTTAGTTGAGAACTGAACGTAGATCTCATGTTCTGAACAACACTGTTAAACTTTGTAGTCAAATCTATTCTTTTTTTTTTTTGTCATCTTTATTATTATGAGATTAAAGCCCATTAACTGAAGTAAATTACAAGGACAGAGCCTAGTAAACTCAGTTAAACACAAAACGAAAATTAAACAAATAGGCTTATAAAGCCCAAACCAAATAAAACCCTAAGCAATTCAATCAACCATCTTCAACGCGTTAAACTTTTAGCATGGTAAGGACACGTGCCCTGAAGAAAAGCGCCACCGAAATTCATGACTGAAAAGTGACCGGCGGGGAACGAACCTGAAACAGGATCCCGCAGTAAGAAACACCGCTAACGACGATATATCAGATTCTATTCTTCCATTGATAGATGAAAACAAGAGCATATCAGTAGAACTGTGATTCATTGCTTGAGAAAACAGAAGCCAACGACTCTCGGACAAGAAGGGACACCGTCAGAGCCAAAAGCCAGCCTTACAGTGCTAAGGTAGCCACCATAAGCCAGAGTCAAACGCAAAAAAAACAAAGGAAAAGATAATGATAGGAAGATCTGTAATCTCTGATGCCTCGCTTGGAAAGTTGTCTAACCAGATCCGAGAGAACTTAAGCACCCACATCTGAACCGGCTGAGTACAACCACCGCGTACCAGAAACCAGATAGGAACCGACATAAACAAACCTAACCAAACAGAGAATCACCAGAAAATCACAAGCTTCTTCGCAGATCCATCTTTACCCACCACAACACCTCGACCAAGCCTCCTAAAACAGAACAAAAGACAGTAACCCACCCTCTCACGGCGCCAGCAAAGCTCGCCGGACACCGGAGAGGGAAGATCTCGATCTACTTTTTTCGCTTCCAAAGAGAGAGAGTGTAGTCAAATCTATTCAATTTCTAGTATTTAGTAAATAATAAACAATTTTATTTGTAAAATTAATAAATACTAGTTTTGAGTAAAGTAAACGAAAAAGTTAAACATGAATTCTAATATATATATATATATATATATAAAGACAAAACATGAGATTTTGTACACATACAATCATCATTACATCTCTTTATCAAAATTTCACTTCTTCTTTAATTTTTTGATTCTTATAATTTTTTATAACCATAATATAAGTACAATTATCTCGGCGTTCTTACATTGTATGTGGGAGTCAAATGTAAAAAAGACGATCGACAAATTCTTGGTAATCCAAGAATCATCCATTTACAATGCAATTTTATACACTCTTTGGATCAATATTTTAACCAATATTTGTTAGGGTGGACCTACAGCCCTTAGCGAGTTGGTCCAAAAATATAAAACATTTCAGGTCCATCTAAAAGGGAAGGCCCATAACCGAACTTGGAAGAGGAAAGAAAACCTGACAGCAGAGGATAGCACAACAAAGAAGAACATCGAAAGTGCAAACGGAACCGACCCTAGCCCAAAGCCGATGAAACATATATTTATGGCCTTCATTTTGTTAAGTATTTTACCAGCCACAAATAAATGCAAAAATGGTTTTAGTCTAGTACTTGTTCTCTATGTTGTTCAAGAGGAGCAAGGTGCGAGGCTACAGAGCCACAAAATATATTTTGACTTTTTAATACTCCCTTTGTTTCATAATATGAAATATTTTGCTTCAATGCACAAAAATTAAAAACTTACCTTTTAAAAGATAATATTATTAAATAATATAAATTAATTAATCACAAATATTATAGTAAACTGTTATTGGTTAACCAATTTTCAATAAAGCTAAAATATCTTAAAAGTATCAAATTATTTATATTTTGAAACATTATACTTTATCTAAAACATTTTACATTATGAAATGGAGAGAAAATATTTTAGCAGATAGTTCAAAAGACAATGATGGCACATCCATTACAACTTTCCTAAGTCTATTAAGAGTAGAGATGGTAAATGGGTTATCCTACCCCTCTCCGTACCGCCGCTGGATTTGTTTCAAGCAAGTCTCAGTGAGACAGATCCGCACGGGACTCAATCTTCAGAAGGACTGACCAAACCCGCCGCTGGATATAGTAAAATGTATGAGTCTTTACGGATCGACCCACAAGATGCTTATTCTTCCACTGCATGCACAAACCTACATACCTACCCACGCCAAAATAACATGTTTTTGTGTATGAATCAATGGTCTATCCATCACAATCAACGTTGAGAAACTTCGTAAAAGGTATGGACCTTTCTTCTTTGTTAATAATTAGCACTATATTAGAGAACTATATATGAATTAGGAATCATTCGGATAAGTTAAAACTAGTTTTAGATAAGCTTTAATTATGATCAATAAAACAAAGAAACTTTAACAACAAACTAGAATCGTGTAGTGAATAAGCAAATGAGTGCGGTGGGTATTGTTATCTGTAAGAACTTAACCAAGCTCTCTTAGGGGTCTCTTAGGGGAAGGGGACCCATGAAACGCAGAAATCGAGGCAAAAATGGGTTTCAAAATTGTAGAATAAGAAACGAATTGGTTGAATATTTTGCATTGTGCACGGACCCCACTGACACGTGGCGGTCAGAGATTGATTTGTTTTTTTTTTTTAATATTCAAAAAAAAGAAAAAAAAGAAACCCTAATTGGGGTTTATGAATAAAGATACTTTTAGAGCATGAACATCGACAATTTCTAAAAAGGAGTTTGTGAACTGTTTGTGGGTCCCATATGGGTCCTACCAAAAATTTAAAAACTAGTCACCAAAATCACAAAATAAGGATTGGTTTTTGGAGAGTTTTTGCACTGTTTGCGGGTTCCACCAACACGTGGCAACCTACGATTGGTTTACTTTTTCTTTATTTAGAAAAAAAAAAACTTAAGAACCCCATTTAGAATGTTAGGGATAATCATGGTCTTAGACCATGATTATAAGAGATTCTTAGAGAGTTTCTTAGGGGATGAGTCTCATGAATAGTATAAGAATCGGTTTCAAAAATTGTTAATTAAGAACCGGTTCTTATGTTTTTTCTGCACTGTTCGCGGGCCCCACTGACATGTGGCAACCCGCAATTAGTTCATTTTTTCTTTTTTTCAAATCAAACAAAAAAAATTAAGAAACCATATGTGTTTCTATGATTAATCATGCCCTTAGTTAGTGAATCTCATAGTGGACGTTGTGTTTTTCCACCCCCATTTATTGGCTGCATTTTGAATGGGCCCATTACATGTTTTGGGCTAGGTAGAGTCTAGAGGTATATTCAAATTAAATAGCAGATTTAGGGCTTCCGCCGTCATCCATATAAATAGAGTCACGCAGATTACAAATTTTGCATCTTCTTCTTTCAACTCTTTATCTTATATGTCCCAATCAGTTTCCTCTGAATATCGATTTTGTCTTTGTTGCATAGCCCTAAAAGTAAACGTGACAGAGAAATTCAAATTAAAAAACGGCAGCGGAAGACGTAGAAGGAGCCAAAGGTTTCTCCGTCGGAAGCATTCGTATTATAAGGGTCTCATATTCCATTGCCTTACGGAGTGGCGTTGCTGCTTTTACCGTTTGGGACCGGCCATGACACCTATATTACTTTCCTTTCTCTCTTTTTTTTTATGGAGTAATGACTTTGGGGCTTAGTAGAATTGTTAAACCAATTTTTGCTTTAGAAGAAGGCAGTGATGACTCGGAAATATTCAAGCTCAACAGACCGGAATCAGGCGTTTCTTTCCTTTTTATTTAATCGGGGAGACTCGTTTCTGTGTCGATAATCCCGCTGATCTGAGCCTTCTCTTTTTGTTTGATTCGTTTTGAATTTGAGTTTTTGTTTTTTTCCAGTTACTTGTTTCCTCTTAAACATTTGAGATCTGTTTGGGCTTCCTCTTCTGAATTGAGCTGAAGTTACTTGCTGGCAGAATCGAACCTAAACATCACTAGCCATCACTGAGTCATCTCCTTATTCCCCTCATATATATTTGATGATTAATCAATATTAATTCAATGCAACATTTTGATTTGATGTTACAAATAGTTTAGCTTTTGAATCTGCCCCCCTGGATTTTATTATATTCAGCCACACCCAAAAGCTATAACTACTGACTTTCTTATCCATCCAAACAATAACTTCGGTCTGAACGAGGTAAATTTTCCAGACTCTAGCACTTAAATTTCTCCATCCTCACAGGATTTCTATGTAGACAGACTGCTAACTTCAAATGGTTAGATCACAAAGAATGACAACAAGATGACAAACCAATCTATCAAACAGGTAAATAGATGATAAGTCATTTGGTTAAATAAGTCAACAGAATTGAGATGATTTGGTAATGTTGTTAATTACCGTTTAGGCTAATGGCATATACTTGTAATATTAAAGGTGAAGTAAGAGTTATTTTCAAATTGTACTTAGTTTTAATAGACTAGATTTAGATATGATAATTTACGTATGTGACCCCAAAAAAATCAAACATAAACAAAACTTAAATATAGTTCAATAGAACGAATTTTGTGTGTGTGAACAATAGCGCATTATTTAATCGAAGGATTAACGATATATTATGAATTATGACTATGAAAAGCATCAAAAGATTCAAAAGATTCAAAACTCATCAAAGGCTCGGAGAGGTTTCTTTGGGTCAACATCTTCAATGTGGGGAAGATCCACAACTAAGTCCTCAGCTCCAATACCTTCTTCTTTAAAAGGAAGTGATTTTTTATATAACTTAAAAAAAAATGATTTTTCGCATTTGAGCTCTGAGCTAAAAGCTAAAGCGATTAATATCGTTTATAATTTTAATAAATAAATAAATATAATTTATTATATAACTTCAAAAAGGAATTATATAGTCTAATTGGATGATTATCTGGAGAATTGTTAGTTTTTATAATGAACCCTTTTATAATTTACGTTAGTATGGATTGCTACTACTTTTTTTGTTTCTAACGTTTCCTCCCACTTACGATATGAAGTTTATTTTGTTAAACTTGTGTAATATTCTATGACG